>CAMTZB010000013.1:1200000-1512500 GCA_947086495.1 Morpho achilles | reverse complement strand
TTTCTTGAAACCACATTCATAAAATGTTTTTCCGAATGACTTTTTTAATATTGGGATCCTTAAGCACAAATAAGAAGATCTGATTTAGCAAATACCGTGTCTTATCCGCTCTCTTCATATTTACAGTTTTACAATATTAATAATATACGCAATTATGAATACAATCACTTTGCAAATTAAAACGCGTCCTAACGGCTCAATGTTTGTTTATTAACAAAACGCAGGACTCGCGCGCGCACCCCTTGGGCCCCCGCTTCACTTATAAAATCGATTAAATTGGGAAGAAATTTGGACGCAAGATAATCCTAAATAAAAATTGAAAAAAACTTTTTTAAATATACGTCGGAGGCAATAGAATGCTAGCATCAGAAATATAATATACGTGCCCAAATATACGCGAGCACGTAGCGACCTCCAAATTGTGCGCGGCAACTCGCTGAACTAATAAATACATCGGAATTCATTCCCGCGATAAAATAACGTCCACTCCAATTTTTTGCCCACGCATTAAACATATAAAAACACGGCTCCTGACAAATTTTTAGGTTTGGTTTATCCTGCGTCCGTATACTGGATGCAACAAGTCGGTTGGATGCAACAAGATCGGTAAAAAGTGCCATGTAGGACGCAACATGACGTGCAAGATGTATATATATATATATATATATATATATATATATATATATATATTTGAAATCGGCTCCACCGATTTTCCTGAAATTCAGCATGTAAGGGGGTTTTGGTGGCAAAGTAACGATCTAGCTTGGTTTTATTTAAAAAATATCATTTTATCCCTGTTTCTGGACATAAAAAAGAATATTAACATTTATTTGATATAAAACATTATTTTTTCCGCAAAATGTCACGTCAGTTTAGCTTATTCGGGGAACGGGCGGTCTCTAGAAATGAAAATACCTAGGATCGAGCCCAACCTATCCAATTACATAATTTTATCACGTATTATAGCATTCTTCATCGCGGATTATACCACGCCGTGAGGTATCCGGCTGAATAGAATAGTACCACCATCATTTCTTACCGAGGTGTCGTAAAAGGCGACTAAGGTAAGTCGACCCACCGTGTTGCAACCGGCTGAGTAGAATAGACCACCCTCGTGTGTATAAATGTTTATAAATGTTCGTTGTGTATAAATGTTTCTGGCTGTTACAGGTGCCACTTCAGCAATGCCCTGATGGACAGACCTGCAACGCTCATCTCAAACAGTGCTCGGCGGATGCTGCGCCAGAGTGTGACGTCACATCACAAAATTATCGCCACACTTGTGAGCAGGTATGATGGTGACTTCCGCACTTATTAATTTTCAAATATTAATATAAGCTAAAGCCCCTTTAATAATTAAGTACCTGGGTGACCGTAATTTAAGTAACAAAAAAGTAAAAAGACCGTAAGTAAAAAAAGGAACTTAAAAAAAAATAATTGGGTAGGTGGTGCTGGATCCTAGGTATTTTCATTTCTCGAAACCGCCCGTTCCCCAAATAAGCTACGCTAACTTGACAACTTACGATAAAAATAGTACTTTATATTCAATGTAAATTTTAGTATTTTTTTATGCCCAAAAACAGATATAAATTTTTTTTTTTTAAATAAAACCTAGCTTTGAACCAGTGACCTTCTCGAAAGAGTCGCACGATATTACCACTGGGCTACCACAGTTCTTCAGATAGGTTAACAGTACGGACTTAAAATTTTGTTAAAAGCTTTTATTTATTGAAAGCTTTTATTATGTTTAACTTATTTCTTTATAAATCCTACTTGCTACTTAATATTATAAATGTGAAAGTTTGTTAGTGTGTATATTTGTTGCTCTTTCACGGTGAATCCGCTAAACCAATATCGATGAAATTTGTCACAATTACTCCTTATACACAGGAATAACATATAGGCTATAAAAATCCTGTTAATACAGGAATAGGATTGATAAGCGCCATATATTGTCAACCTATCACGCGATAACAGTCCACGCAAACGAAGTTACAGGTAAAAGCTATTCATCATCATCCTGCCCTTATCCCACTCTAAGTGGGGTCGGCACAACATATTACAAACATGTTGTCATATGATTTGGCTACGTATTTTACGACCGGCCGCCTGCCTGACGTCAACTTACCTTAGTCGTATTTATATCCTCGGTAAGAAAGAGGGTGGTCTATATTACTCAACCGGATAGCACACGGCGAGTCGACTTACCTTAGTCGCCTTTTACGACACCTCGGTAAGAAATGAGCTTGGTACTATTCTATTCAGCCGGATACCACACGGCGTTACGGGTAAAAGCTAGTGTAATAATAAAACTTCGGGTACGGACGACTGTGTATGTATTGGTTCATATTTATTTTATTTTAAAAGATTGTTTTCAATCATAAAAATCGTGATTGTAATAGAGCTATTGTTTACAAACAAAACGTAGCATGATAGACAAAGGTGAGATGCGCTGATCAGACGATATACTGAAATGTCAAGGAGATTATGTTCAATGGGAAAGCGATATTCATCTATACTAATATTAAGCGGAAAAATTTGTATGTATGTTTGTAATGTTTTTACACAACTACTGGACCGATTTCAAAAATTCTTTCACCATAACAAAGCTGCCTCTTTACTAAGCAACATAGGCTTTATTATATAAAAAAATAGGGATCCGTTTAAAAAAATGTAATAAGGTGTAAAAAAAAATTTCGCAGGTGAAACCGCGGGATATTACTAGTGACGTAATAAAATTTTATTCCTTAGCATGTGTTTATTAGCCTTCACATTTCACGGTCCTGCTTCGTGTTTGAACCTTTAGCTATGTAATTTATAGAAGTATGCGTTACTTTGCGGAATTCCATACACAATTAATGATAGAATCAATTTGCTATAGTCCACGTTAGCGATGCGTTTATATTCTATACTATTCTATATTTATAGTCTACCATAATTTATGTAGTATAAAATTTCGCAAAATAACGCCTATTCTATAGTAATATATAAAGTTGAAGAGTTTGTTTAATTGATTGATTGTTTGAACGCGTTAAACTCAGGAACTACTGGACCGATTTGAAAAATTCTTTCGGCGTAAGATAGTCTATTTATTAAGGAAGGCTAAAAAAAACGCGCTTATATAAATAGGAGAGAAGCAGCAAAAAAATACGACGAAAACGGCATAAATTTAAAGCTATGGTTGCGAGCGCTAAGTACAAGGTGAAAGTTATTCAAAAATTATGTATTACAAAATTGTATCCCTCTAAAAGTTTTAAATAAAAGTCCGCGACAGCATATGTCTAGCTTTTAAGGTATATCCACTTTAACCATTTTTATGGTTATCAAAATACTATATTACGGTTTTAATCTTTCCACACGGGTGGAGTCGCTGGCGATTGGTAGTAATATGACATCTGTCGTCGTCAAATTATACACATCGATCGGTATATAAACACTGTCAAAAACTTTCACATTAATATTATTAGGATATCAGTAGTTACAGCTATTTTCATCAAAATTTACGTTGTCCCCAAGTTTTAGAGTTCAAAAACGCTGGAGGCTGGAACTTTTTGGGCTTCCGAAATTCCGGTTGCAACTTTTGAAAACATGTTCACTCATTTGTAGTTAGAGTTTGGATTACGCAAACTATTTGTATTTAACAAGAACTTATCAAGTAGTTATATCAACTTAGGAATATAATTTGAATATTTTATCGTATTAGGTGTTACTTTGCGATGTTTAACTAAATTTGTGATATAATTTATAGAATTAGGCGTTACTTTGCCGCGATAACAAAAATAATAATAAAATTATTTCCCTATAATCCACGATGAAGTAAAGTAGAAAATATATATATAAATTTTTAATTTTTTTATACAGGAAAAACCCCCTTATGGGTACCGCCGCCCGACGGGGACATGCGACGGTTATGTCGGACTCGCACCGACTAAAACGACCTGTGTGCTCCACTACGCTGCTGGTGGCGGGGATAGGGTACCCATAAAGACATTGCCCCCCATCCCCGCCAGCAGCAACTCTGTACCCCAGAGTGCGCCACCTCTGGGTCGGGACCTCTCTGAAAGTGGCCCCTCCCTCCGCTGAACGATGCATCGGAAGCACCAGATGCATTGAACGCCTCGGGGACCTTATAGGGTGGGCGTCCGATTAAACCCCGTTCGGAACGCCCGGAAAGGTCCCCGTTAGGGCGGCACGCGACGGTCTTGAGCGTGTCGCCGGCGTCCGACTCGCCTGCGGCGGATTGGGTCCGAAGACTCGACTTCCCGGATCCACCCCGCCGCCTCCTTCCGCGAGATAACGTCCTCACAGAAGGAGGCCATCGCTGCCCACGATCGCTCCCTGTCCACCATGGCACGAACCACAGTGGGCAGGGAGAGATCGTGCCCCACCTGTACCACGAGTTCCGCCCGCTGAACCGCCCAAGCTGGACAGTCTGCGAGCGTGTGCAGCGCCGTATCAAAGTCGGCGCCGCACTCGTGGCACTCACCAGTTCGCGCTGGGCCACCTTCCACAGATTCCACCCGAAACAACCATGTCCGGAAAGCACCTGTGTCAGGCGGAAGGTGAGGGCCCCATGCGTCCTGGTGACCCAGCCCTGGAGAATGGGCTGGATGGCCGAAATCGTTCAGGCTCCTGCACTGGGCGATTCAAGCCGCCGCCTCCATTGGCGGAGGAGCTCTTCCTGAGCTGCTCTCCGCCAATCCGCCGCTGATTCTCCCCCTGGTGAACGGGCTTCGACTCTACGGCGGTAGGCCTGAGCTAGCACCTCGGCCTCTAGGTCCCACGGAGGGGACCCGGCCAAGGCGCAGGCCGCCTCGCCGGAGATGGTCCGGTAGCCCCGCACAAGTCTGACCACCATGATCCTCTGCGCCCTGCGCAGCAGGGGCAAGGATCTCGCGGTCAGCCGCCCCGCCCATACGGGAGCGCCGTACAGGGCCACCGACCGAACCACCCCAAAAATATATATAATGCTAGATGTAGAGTGGACAATCCGTTTTCGTACCTGATACATGCAGGATTCGTTAAAACACATGCACAAACCTCCATCACCGTCACCACAATACACAAGCACTACATACGTTCACTATCACAAACTCAAAAATCGTTTCACCCTGCAACGGAAGCATCATCAAAACATAGACTCCAGGTCAAAAAAAAGTCAAAAATTAGTAATTTTTTAATAGTTAATTTTTTTTATTATATTCTTTAAAAACTTTTTATTTATTTACAGCAAAAATGTACAAGTTATATCTATCTTAAATTACTTACACGCTAGGACTATACAAATCATGCCCGCGTGGAATGGTCCCAAGAATGCTGTGAGCGTTTCCGCGTTGATTCACTAAGCTGATTCTTTGTGCGAATAAGGAGCCAGCCCTCTTGTCACCTGAAGAGGCAATTAATGGAGTGTTAAAACGGATAAAAAAAAATGCACTTTGACTCCATAGCCCTAAGGCCTTAACTGCATACATAAATATATAACTAGCGATGAAAGATGCATACTTCCGCCGGTCTTGACGCTGTTTCCCTGATATGGGATGATTTTTTTTTAATTTTTTTTTTGACTAAAGATTTTTATGCATTTTGACTCCATTGGGACTCTCTTCTGCAACTGCAACTTCTCGACTGCAAACGGCACAAATATATAACGTTTTTATTATATTCCAGGTGGGAATATTTCCAGACGCTTACGACTGTAGAAAGTTTCACCTCTGCTCGCCGCCAGATGGCTTGCCCAATGGCCGACCGGCCGATCACAGGGTAGCCCTGTGTCCCAGACATTACGGCTACGACCCGAGAACTGCTCAGTGCTCTGTAAGTCATATACTATGATACAAATGTGAAAATCTCTCTGTTATGTTTCAATTTTTAAACCACTGAGTGGATAATTTGAATAATTAAAACTTATTTACCGGGCTAACACATAAGAGGAAATTTTTTTTTTGTATTGTATCATTGTACATCTCGTTTAACTTTAACATATTATTTTATATCTACGCCGTGTGGTATCCGACTGAATAGACTACTACCACCCTCTTGTCTTACTGAGGCGTCGTTAAATACAACTAAGGTAACCAAATTATGTCAGAACATGTTTATGACATAATTTCTCACACTATGTGGCATAAGGGCAGTAAGTTGTTTTTCATTCTCTCCCTAAAAAAACCCAAATTGGGTTTAGTTACAGAAAAATAATAATGGAGGTTATTTAGCTTAAATTGAACAAAGTTATATCAAAATCAAAACTAATCAAACTAATCTTTATTCAAATAAGCTCTTTTAAGCACTTTTGAATCGTCAAGGATCAATATGATTAATAAAGCTACAACCGGTTCGGAATGTTGCTCTTACCGAGAAGAACCACAAAGAAACTCGGCGGTCAATTTTTTAAACATTTTCAATTTTAGATTATTAAACCGTCTTGTATGAAGCTGAAAGGATTTTAAATACAGGCTTTATTATCATCCAAATAATCTTCAATTTTGTAATATGCTTTACGTATAAGAATATCTCTTATACTTAATTTAAACCTTTCTGTAGATTGGTCTATTGGATTGCGGGATTTTATTGTAGAAGCGAATACCGAGACCATCGAATGAGTTGCTAAATCTATAGCTACACCTATTAACAATGCCAATATTGTTTCAGATCAAATTGCAGAACGGCCAATGCAGCAAGAGACCTGTCCCAATTTGCACCAAAGTAGGCCAATTCGGTGTTTTGGATAGCAGCCCAAATCACTACTACATATGCATTTCAAGACGCGGAAGCATTTACCCACAAGTGTTTATATGTCCCCATGGCTGGGAATTTTGGGACACTTTCTGCCGGCCTGATGTGAAAATAACCAAAAACCTCGAGATTACAGAAACCACGACGCCTTTAACTACAGTTAAACCGGTTAAACCAACTTACAAAGTTGAAAGTTTCTTTTCAACAGAGAAAGCGACAACATACGCCGCAGATACTTTCCTAGCTGACAAATTTGATCTAACTAATTACGAATCGACAGACGACGCGCAAAATACTAATGACGAGTTCGCTAATTCGTTTGAAAATTCATTTGATTTTTGGTAGATGTGATCAAAATCACAACTTATATACGTCTTTAACTAAACATACATTACGTTTAATCTAAGCTTATATTATAAGTATTTTTATCTACTCTGATACTATAATACAAAGATTATAAAACTGAAACCAAAATTCTTATGACAAACATTACGTACAGGCCAAAAATAAAAAATTTAAAAGTTTTATTACGATACAGGTCTTGTATGTTACCTGTATCATAATATAACTTTTATCATATTTATTTTACTATATTTATAAATCATAACGATACACTTATACAACCTCCAGCTGGACCAAGGAGGTTGAACCTCTAGCTAAAAAAAGATCTAAAAAACTGTTTCAATGAACGAGTCCGCGGCGACGCAACACGTATGCGCAATCGATGTTTGCGCCTTGGCGCTAACATTTGACATTTAAAGAATGTTTTCAATATTTAAACAAAGTTTGGTTTTGTTTGTAAAAGGAAATTTTTTTGCGTAAAAACATATAGTATGAGAGTAGATAAAGTAGGGTATGACACTTATACTATTTACATAATTTGGTCTTATAACCCTTATTATGCAACAGTATCATAATCTACTATAATGTCATATAAATCTGTATATTCTAATTATTGCTTTTGATAATTGTATAAAACTAATAATGAGAAAATTATAGATTTAAAAGTAGTGTACTGTCTTGGTATTAACTGTCACTCTCGAACCATGTACATATCTCCATCACAATAATCAAATAGATTCTTGTTTACTCGAGATTCCAGTTTAAATTTTTAAAATAGCTCAGTTAAATTAATCCAATAAACAAAAACCGAAATACTTTCTTAAAATTAATTTTTCGACGTAAATCAAACAGCGTAATATATATAGAACCTTCTTTTCTTTGTACAAAAAAGCTACAACAAAATTCACAACAGCATGTCTCTATCTCTTATGGTTAACTCACTAATTGCTTTTATGATCAAAATTTCAATTCAAAACATTGTTTTTCACGCGCTCAATGCCCCGAGTACAGCTAGTATTAGTAAAAAATCAAAAAGTCAACGGTCAAAAATCGTTTATTTGCTTAAAACATGGATTAGAGGTAGATGTTAATAACTAATTTTAGAACATGTTTAGTCAAGTTTGACATGCAAATTATTTAACAAAGTAAAAAAATCGGTTGCCTGTAAAGTCGGTTTTACGGGCAAAGATTTAACGTGACAACGTCTTTTTCTCAGTAGAATATTTATTGATATGAATATTATTAAATTGCACAATAGGAACAAGGAATTGAATGCGCGCGGCGGACCAATCGTGTTTGAGTGGGAGAGAGAAAAGCAAAGCATTCGCCAGTCCAGCGGGCCTCTCTTTCGTTCGGTGACTCATCGTAACAGACGTGAGCGGGCGTTACACTTTTTCATGAGTGACTCCAAGCCGCAACCTAATTTAAGACGTTGTCACGTCAATTAAGAGTTCATTTATATATAATTATGGTTATTAAATTATTTATTATAAATTATGTCAAGAGTAGTAGTACAAAAAGTTTTCTTAAAGCGATGTTACCAGTCAAACAATATCTACAATCTACTCCAGTAATGTTTATGTTACAGTAAGTTTAGCCTATTTGTATAGTCACAAAGGTGTTAACATCGGGAAACCGCTTTCGTGTTTGTAGACTAACATATCAGAGACTAAAAGCTTAATCCTGTAATGCATTGGGCACCAGGCCAATTAGGTACGTGGAAAATTCCGTTACAAGTACTGAACTTGCGAAGCTTTAAGCTGCGAGTCTTTAAAGTAATATAAAAAGAGTACGCCGTATGGTATCCGGCTGAATAGAATAGTACCACCCTCATTTCTTACCGAGGTGTCGTAAGAGGCGATTAAGGTAAGTTGACCCACCGTGTGGTATCCGGCTGAGTAGAATTGACCAACCTCATTTCTTACCGAGGTGTCGTAAAAGGCGACTAAGGTAAGTCAACCCGCCGTGTGGTATTCGGCTGAGTAGAATTGACCAACCTTATTTCTTACCGAAGTGTCGTAAAAGGCGACTAAGGTAAGTCGACCCGCCGTGTGGTATCCGGCTGAGTAGAATTGACCAACCTCATTTCTTACCGAGGTGTCGTAAAAGGCGACTAAGGTAAGTCGACCCGACGTGTAGTACCGGCTGAGTAGAACAGACCACCCTGAGTTCTCACTGAGGTGTCGTATAAGGGATTATGGTAAGTCAAGCCACCGTGTGGTATCCGGTTTAATAGAATAGACCACCCTCTTTCTTACCGAGGTGTCGTAAAATACGATTAAGGTAAGTTGACGTCAGGTCGTAAAAACGCAGCCAAATCATGTGACAGCATGTTTATAACATGTTGTGCCGACCCCACTTAGAGTGGGATAAGGGCAGGAAGATGATGATGATGAATATATCTAACTTAAATTAAGCCTTATTTTGAATTCGGTCACTTTAATACTAAACGTGTGGTACATCGAGACTTTCTATTGTTGTTCTGTAATTTTAAATAGAAAACACTCAGAATAATGCCGATAATGTTAAAATAGCTTTCAACTTGCAGCCTTATAAGATCGCTATCTAATTTACCGTTGGATTAGAAAGGTTAGAAGTCCTTTAAGGCATTGGCTCTCAAACTTTTTACAACATAATTATTTTATACGACACATTGCGTTTATGCTATTTGACCCAGCGTGTGTTTTTATTTATATAAGGGAAACAATCAGTATAATAAATTATAAAAAATATCTGGGTGACTCTACTGGGTAATTTTTTACAGAAAAAAACTTAAAAAAAAGAAAAAAACAATTATTTAGTTGGGATCGATCCTTGGCACTCAAATTTCTCGAGGCTGCCCGCTAACCGAATAAGCTACGTCGACTTGACAGTTAATGGCGAAAATTCAATTCAATATAAATGTTAGTGTTTTTTAATGCCCAAAAATAGGGATAAAACAATATTTTTTTTACATAAAACCTAGCTAGATCAATTTTTCTCCCCCAAAACCTCCTACATGTTGAATTTCAGGAAAATCGTTGTAGCCGTTTCCGAGATTCGGAAAATATATATATATACAAGATTAACTCATTTAAATATAAAGATTAAGTTACAAAAAAATAATGCAAAAACCACACAAATTTCCACAAATTACTTAACATTTTTGAGAGTAGACAAGTTAGTTAATTAATCATTTAAATATAATATTAAACTAAAAAAAAGAAATGACAAAAAAAAAACATATCATAGTGATATGATATGTTTTTTTTTTTGACATATGACATTAACATATCCCTATTAAAATTTACAATTTTTCCCGAATTAATTTTTTAAATATCTTTTAAATTTTTTAAATATCTTAAGAGAACAGTTAGAGTTATCCAGTTGAGTAGAATAGACCACCCTCATTTCTCATTGAGGTGTCGTATAAGGGGACTAAAGTAAGTTGACCCGTCGTGTCTTATCTAGCGGAGTAGAATACACCACCTTCTTTCTTAGTGAGGTGTCTTAGAAGGAGACTAAGGTAAGTCAACCCGATGTGTGGTATCCGGCTGAGTAGAATGGACCACCCTCATTTCTCACTGAGGTGTCGTATAAGCGGACTAAGGTAATTCGATCCGCTATATGCTATCCGGCTGAGTAGAATAGATCACCCTCATTTCTTACCGACGTGTCGTAATGGGCGACTAAGGTAAGTCAACTCGCTTTGTGGTATCTGGCTGAGAAGAATGGACCACCCTCATTTCTCACTGAGGTGTCGTAAAAGGGGACTAAGGTAAGTCGACCCGCTGTGTTGTATCCGGCCGAGTAGAATAGACCACCCTCATTTCTTACCGATGTGTCGTAAAAGGCAACTAAGGTAAGTCGACCCGCCGTGTGGTATCCGGCTGAATAGGATAGATCATCCTCATTTCATACCGATGTGTCGTAAAAGGCGACTAAGGTAAGTTGACCTATCATGTGGTATCCAGCCGAGTAGAACACACCACCTTTCTTACTGACGTGTAGTAAAAGGCGACTAAAATAAGGTCACGTCAAGCAGGCGGCCGGTCGTAAAACACTTAATCAAATCATATGACAACATGTTTATAACATGTCGTGGTGTCACCGCTTAGACTGGGATAAGGTTAGGAGGGTGATGCTGTTGGAAATCCGAATAGATAAATAATTAATAACAATTTTTAATATTAAAGTCTGTTCAATACATATTTTTCCAATATCCTGCCATGTCTACAGATTTCACTGCAAGGAATGAAACCTGAAAATTATATCCGTTCCGCTGAACAATATAAAAGCTCGCTTTGAACAAGATTCTTGATCCAGAAAGCATTAAAAGCGCTTCGAAATATTTTTATGGATTTTTTTTTAAAAAGCCTTCATTTGCAATAAAACGGAAAATCCCGGGGGATGCGGGCTCGTTTTGTGAAAACTGCATAGCTCACCGCTTCAATTTCGTTATTTCGTACTGTCGATGGCTAAATTTTATATATTCTGGCTCAATTTTTGTATAGAATTCGACGCTCTCGTGAACTGCTCGTTGATTTTTAAATATATTTTTACACGACGTTATCGCAGCGGGAACTGCGTTCTAAAGAGCTCAAGAATAAGTGCCCCAGATGGGTTCGAAACTAGTCGGGCCAACCCAATAGAATAAGACGAGAGTATAGCCGGTTTCTATACATTAACTATAATTTTTAATATATTTTGCATACTGTTGTCGCCAATGACTTCCGCTTTGTATTTTATAACAACACCGTCATGAAACTAGTATCGCGCCCTTTTGAATGAAATGTTGGCAAACTGTGTCGTGTTGTTTCCGGTGGAGTCATCCTATATATTGCTAAAACGTTTCAGTGACAGTCAGTCTATCTTCGTCTTTCAAGATAAGAGCATCTCGGCATGGGAATTGTAGTATTTCTATTATATCGTGTGATTGTATAGTGTGTCCGCTAACAGTATTAGCTTTTTTTTCAACTGTTAAAAAGAGGCTGATACAGAAAGCCGACTATACTCTTGAAGATTACTTAGAAGATAAGAATGTGTGGATATAGCTCTCTTTGAACCTGTCCAAGACAGTAACGACTTAATATAAATAGTATTAAGAATTATATTTTTAAAAGAGCAACCGCCGTGTTTCTTGCTGGCTCTTCTCGGTAGGAACAGCTTTCCGAACCAGCAGTAGAGTTGACGACTCAAAAGCACTTGTTTACAAGTTTATTTGAATAAAGCATATTTTGGATTTGAATTTTACCCGCAATTTCGTTCGCGTGGACTATAGTCTTAAGAATTAATGTTAAATTCTGTCACCCTGCAGATATCTCCATCACTAAAATCAGATCGATCCGGAAAGAATCAGAGGGATTTATCGTTTTGTGTTAAGTTAAGCTGTGGTAGCCCAGCGGTAACACCGTGCGACTCTTTCGAGGAGGTCACGGGTTCACCGACACACAGACACCAATGAGTTTTTCTGTTAAAACTTATGTGTCTATTGATAATTGCAATATATCGCACACGCTTTTCAGTGAAGGTAAACATCGTGAGGAAACCTGCATATCCCTAGAGAATTCTGGGGATATGTGTAACCTACCAATCCGCATTGGAGCAGCGTGGTAGCTTTTAGCTCCAAATCTTCTCTCCAAAAACGGAGAAAAGAGGCCTATCCTCAGCATTGGGATAGTAACAGGCCGCTACTTACTCATAAACATTGGCTCAACTTAAAACCGCATCCACCGGTTATTGCCGAATTTCGCCGCATCTATTTGGGATTCTGTGGTTAGGTTTTCTTGGCGCCAACCCAACGTATTTGGCGAGCGAAATATGCGCCCCTCGTCGAGATTATTGCTTTTCTGAATACGTTTTTTATTTCATTTTTAGTGCACTTAAAGGAAATTTCGATGTCATCATCTTGCCCTTATCCCACTCTAAGTGGGCGGCACGATATGTTATTAACATGGTTACATGGTCTGGCTACGTATTTTACGATCGGCCGCTGCCTGACGTCAATTTACATAAGTCGTATTTTACGAAACCTCGGTAAGACTTGAGGGTGGTCTATTCTCCTCAGCCGGATACCACATGGCAGGTCAATATGTACAATGATACCCTGTCCTTGCCATCGGCAGCGTAGTGGAGCACACAGGTTATTTTAGTCGGTGCGAGTCCGACATAACCGCCGCCTGTCCCCGTCGGGCGGCGGTACCCATAAGGGGTTTTTTCCTGTATAAAAAAATTACTAAATACTGACACTTAAAAAATATCTATATCTTTTGCTTGAACATACAAATATTTTACGTTATTACACATTATACGATCATATCTAAGAAAAATATTAGAACGTTAAAAAAATATCCAACAATGTCGATCTATAATTACATCGTAAATACCTTTTGCTAAATTGCACATTCTAGTAATAAAATAGCATATAAATTGGTGTTTCATGGCGCGAAATGTGTTATTTTGCCGGGATATAATTAAATTTGCAATGTTTAGTGTACTAATATATAAAACTGAAGAGTTTGTTTGTTTGTTTTGTTGTCGCTAATGATTTTATAGCAACACAGTCATGAAACAAGAGTATCGCGCCCTTTTTGATTAAAATAGTGGCAACACTGTGTCGTTGTTGTTTCCGGTGGAGTCTTCCTATTGATAAAACGTTACAGTGATATTCAAGAGAAGTGTATCTCGGAGCGGGAATGGTGGTATTATATTATATCGTGTTATTTAGATAGTGGTAACAGTTTGTCTGTTTGATTGATTGATTGTTTGAACGCGCTAATCTCAGGAACTACTGGACCGATTTGAAAAATTCTTTTAGTGTAAGATAGTCTATTTATCGAGGAAGAAGATTTATTATGCACTTAACACAAAACGACAAATCCTTCTGATTCTTCCCGGATCAATCTGATTTTTGTGAAGGAGATATCTGCAGGGCTGGAGAATGACAGAATTTAAAGAAAGAAAGAAAGAAAGAATTTTTTCCTTGCGTGCGCTAAACGGTGAAAGTTATTACAAAATCATGTATTACAAAATTGTTCTAAAAGTTCCAAATAAAAGTCTGCGATAGTATATGTCTAGCTTTTAAGGTTAACCCACTTTAACCTTTTTAATGGTTATCAAAAGACTATATTAAGGTTTTGATCTTTCTACGCGGGCGGATCCGCTGGCGATTGCTAGTATAACAAGGTACGAGTGTTTAATCTAAGATGCAATTTGCCGTTAATTATAATTTGAAATAACTGCATAATATGAAACTTTGTGATGGAATATTAAAATGTTTTGGTGTTTATGAAAACTTAAGTGTTGCCCGCGACTTTGTTCGCGTCAACTTAAATGTTACATATCCTTAATAAGCGTTTACGTAACCTTAATAAATAATTATATAGAACAATAAGTCACATGGTCAAAGTAAATTATCATCCTCCTGCCCTAATCCCACTCTGAGTGGGCACAACATGTTATAAACATCACGTGTTTTGGATATATATTTTAACTTTTTCCTCATTTCTTTTCGACATGTCGTACTAAGGTTAGTTGATCCACCGTGTGGTATCCGGGTGGGTAGAATAGTCCACCCTCTTTCTAACTGACGTGTCGTAAAATTCGACTAAGGTAAGTTGACGTCAGGAAGGCGGCCGGTCGTAAAATACGCACTAAAATCTCGTAACAACTTATTTAGAACATGTTATCCGACACCACTTAGAGTGGGATTATGGCAGGAGGATGACGATATATTTTCTTTCATCGCGGATTATAGCAAAATATATATAAAGCAAAAAAAAGATATTTCTTCTTTATTCTTATTCAATAAATAAAAAACAATTTTCCCAAAGTCAACCCATTTACTCCTTCTTAACAACTCAATGACACATAATGACTCTATGAAGAAGGTTGTATTAGAAACATGTTGTAACATATATTTTCATTACTTCTGTTTATTTTAAACCATTTATATTAAATCGCTTTCGCTTGTGACTTTGAACAAATAACGCAGGGCCACCGGTGCACAAAAAACGAGAACCTTTGACATTAGATTGCAATTGCATCAGATGCGGCAGACGTGGGAAACCTGGCGAATAGATCGATAGCCATAGACACGACGGAGTCTAGCCATAGTGAACTTTATAATATCGTTGTATTTATAGCGGTAAAACATAGGCCATTGCACAGGTAAGCAATAAACTGTCAGTTAGGACGAAACATATCCGTTCTAATGTAATATCATTTATATTAGAACTTTCCTAATCCACAGGTTGCCACAGGAAGAAATCGCTACGTAGCGATAAGACCGCCTATTGCACTTTAAAGTGTTTACTTTTAGTGATTGTATTGTGTATAATATAACTTTGTGGTGTACAATAAAGTATATAAATAAAAATAAATAAACATATCCGACACATATCTCGGAATTTCGCGTTACAGCTACATAATCAAGTCTTTATTATACTAATCAGCATCTTCATCGTCTTCCTGCCCTTATCCCACTCTAAGTGGGGTCGGCACAACATTTTATAACCATGCTGTCACATGATTTGGCTACGTATTTTAAGACCACCCGCCTACCTGACGTCAACTTATCTCAGTCGTATTTTACACCTCGATAAGAAAGAGGATGATCTGTTCCACTTAACCGGATACCACACGGTGAGTCAACTTAACTTATCTTTGTCGCCTTATACGACACCTCGGTAAAACATGAGGGTGGTCTATTCTACTAAGCCGGATACCACACGGCGGGCCGACTTACCTTAGTCTCCTTTTACGACACCTCGGTAAGAAAATGAGGTTGGTCTATTCTACTCAGCCGCATACCACACGGCGGGTCGACTTACCTTAGCCGCCTTTTACGACACCTCAGTAAGAAATGAGGGTGGTACTATTCTATTCAACCGGATACCACACGGCGTTATTATTAATATTATTTGTAGATGTTTATTTCATAATTGTAACAGTATTGTTACAGTATGTCACTATTTTGTATTATATTAGATTATTATTATTAATATTATTTCAGCATGTAGGGGTTTTGGGGGAGAAAAATCGATCTAGCTAGGTTTTATACAAAAAAAATAGTTTTATCCCTGTTCTTGGGGTTCTTGGTTCTTAAATTTATATTGATTTGATTTTTTGCCATTTACTGTCAAGTCAGTGTAGCTTATTCCTCGCACCTCAACTTCCTAATAAATTTTTTCTTTTTTTTTAAAGTTTCTTTTTTTTGTATAATATGTATAGGTAAGTTAAATAAACGAATAAGTTTTATTTTAAAAAACGTCACGGTGGTTCATTTGGGGAACGGGCGGTCTAGTGAGGTGAAAATAACTTGGATCGAGCCCCCCACCTGCCCTATTAGGTCCTTACATATGAAATTGGCGTTCTCTATGGGAGGAACATAAAGTCGTTTTTTTTAAATGAAATATATTTAATTAATCAAAGTATGTACCATTGCTATGTATGCACTTTTGCCATCTCATAGGTAGTTCATTGATCACCTTACTAAAAAAAACCATTCGGGCGGGAATCAATAAAATCTTTGAAGGCGGTTTGGACTGCCCCATCGGAGTTGAATTTTTTTCCTTGCAAGTAGTTATCCAAATTGCGAAAAAAATCGTAATCTGTTGGAGCAAGGTCCGGAGAGTACGGTGGATGTCTAAGACATTATTATTATTTGGTGTTGTAAAATCCAAAGTTCCGCCTTATCTATATAACAAACTTAGGTGGGCGTACGATGAAAGTAGTGATGCCCGACGCGCCGGTACCTTAAAATGGCATCCTTACCGTACAGCTTCTTTCAAGGGTAGCTTTCATTACGCCGCAACCAAATGCTGGAACAACTTACCGCCCCCTTTGCGGAAATGTACTACTGTAGCTAATTTTCGTATTAAATGCAAATTACACTTACTGGTTCTGCAAAATACTGCCTAGCGGTTGTGTAAAGCTATTCTAACAAATTTTATTATCTTTTATTATTATTATTATTATTATTATTTTGTTTTATTCCACGTAATACCTCAAACACGAAAATGCAACTGATTTAATTTTATTATTTCGTTTTAATTATTATTTTGTTTTATCTTTATTATTTCTTATCTCAATTTAATATTCCTTTTTATTTTTAAACTTATATTTGTTTTGTTGTGTCTAGTTTTATTTACATTTACATTTTTTTAGATACTGATTTCTGTTATGTTACTCGGGCAGCAGCTGAAAACCAGCGCTGTGTGTCATTAGTCCTAGTAATGACATGCGTCAATGCTGAGCTGTGTGCCCATTCTGTCAATTATCAATTGCAGAATAAATGTTTTTTCATTTCATTTCACATTCTAATTGAAACTCCTCTGATTTGGTAGCCGTCTGTTGTGCAGTGTGTGGTCTAGCGTTGTCCTAAAGCAGCGGTGGCCTAGAGCGATTGACCAGCCTCGGTTGTTTAGCAGCTAGCTTTTCCATCATGGTTTGCAGTTGCTGACAATAGATATCTGCCGTAATCGTCTGACCAGATTTAAGAAAGCTGTAGTGAACGACACCGGCACTAGTCCACCAAACACTTACAAGCAACTTTTTTTTTAGTCAATTTTCGCTTATGGCAGGATTTGGCTGGTTCGCCAGGGTTCAGCCATTGCGATGAGCGCTTCCGATTATCGTAGAGGATTCACTTTTCATCACAGGTAATGATTCCATTTTAAATTCCTTCATTATTGTGCCGGTTGAGTAACGTAACGCAGCAGTCGCCGCCGTTTGCTTCACTCAATTCATGAGGTACCCACCTTTCAAGCTTTTTCACCTTCCTAATTTGCTTCAAGTGGATTGGAATAGTTTTATCACTAACACCGGAGCCTGCAGCTAGCTCGGACGTGGTTTGCGATGGATCCGCTTCCACAATAGCCTTCAATTCTTCATTATCAACTTTGGTCTCCGGCCGTCCACGAGGCTTGTTCTGCAGGTCGAAATTTCCAGAACGAAAACGTTGGAACCAAAAACGCACTGTGTTTTCTTTTGCGACACCGTCACCATACACATCATTAATCCTTCGAGCCGTTTCTGCAGCACTGGTGCCACGGTGGAACTCATACTCGTAAATAACGCGATATTTCATGTTTTCCATTTTGTAATCAGAGTGACACAAAGAAAAAAACAAAAGAAGAAAAAACAAATGAATTAGGGGGTTTGAAACACAAATGCATGAGTAAATAGCTGTATGAATTTGAATTTGGAATTCCTAACCATAAAGGTAATATTTGAGATCAAAGTGCCCAGTACGACAAAACGCCAATTTCATACGTAAGGACCTAATATTATATTTTTAATTTTTCTTCTAAATTTTTTTTTAAATTTTTTTTTTACAACATTTTCAAAATTACCAGGCAAGGCTCGGTCACCCAGATACTCTTTTTTATATGAATTAATGCAACAAAGAGGCTACAAACAAACAAATATTTCTATAGCATATTTTACGACTGTAAATTTGCATAAAAAGGTCCTTCGTTTAAATCCGCATCAGTTAATCTAAAAATGTCGTTAAATAAAATCTAGTTTTTTTAAACAAAATAAAAAATTAAGTAAGATAAGATATACAACTTTAAAATACCAATAAAACTGGCCACATAACGCAATTAGCATAATAATATACTTGCGTATTACAGCATTAAACAATTTACCGGAAAATATTATCATAATACATTCAAGTTACTAGTAGTTAAATTAAACTCGCTATGAAATCGTAGCATTCAAATATTTGTACATAATTAATTCCTTTATAAAACTGCTCATATGCTGCAACTGACATAATAGTGACAAAAGACTCGTGATTTATCTATATCATCATCCTCCTGCCCTTATCCCCCTCTAAGTGGGGTCGGCACAACATCTTATAAACATGTCACATGATTTGGCTGCGTATTTTACGACCGACCGCCTGCTTGACGTCAAATTACCTTAGTCGTATTTTAGTACACTTCGGTAAGAAAGAGGATGGTGTATTCTACTCAGCCGGATACCACATGGCAGGTCGACTTTTTTTTAAACAGGAAAAAACCCTTTATGAGTACCACCGCCCGACAGGGACAGGCGGCGGTTATATCGGACTCGCACCGACTAAAACAACATGTGTGCTCCACCACGCTGCCGATGGCAAGGACAGGGTATCGTTGTACACATTGCCCACATCCTCGCCGACAGCCGCTCTGATCCCAGAGACCACCTCCGGGTAGGGACCTCCCAAAAGAGAAGTCCCCCTTCGCTAACCGATGCATCGGGAGCACCAGATGCACCGACCGCCTCGGGGACCTGTAAGCCAGACCTCCGATATACCCCGTTCGGAACACCCGAAGGTCCCCAGTTAGGGCGGCAGACGATAGGCTTGGGTAAGTCGCTAACAACGGCAGGTCAACTTACCTTAACCGTATTTTACGACACTATTCTTGTATAATTAACAGAATTTCTATAACCCATATGTTACCCCGGTGTATAAGGAATAATTGTGCCAAATTTCATCGATATTGGTCCAGCGGATTTGTCGTAAAAGAGTAACAAACGTACATCCACACTCACAAACTTTCACATTCATAATATTAGTAAGAAAGGTTAAGTAGGATAGTAAGTTTAATACAAATTCAGAGCAACTCGAAACAACGTAATTCCGATTAATTCAAAGATTCATTTTAGTACATAGTTTTATGGATAACGGTACATGTAATGGCGGCATAATTAATAGATACAGCCTCCATACTGAGAGCTAGCATTTGTCAGCCAAAATGCCAAGCTGAATCGATGCGAATCTATCTAGGCATCTACGCAACGTACTAGACTAGGATTGGACAATCTTGATACTTTATTACATCGACTTTTTTGCATTTATTGTGAAGACAAGCTTTTACGTAAGTGGCTGGCCCGTTGGCGCAGAAGGTAGTGACCCTTCAGCACCGCGGATCTAGAGTTCCTGTCGAGGGCCAACATTTACTATAAATGAATGAACTGGTTGAAGAGTAGCTAAGTATTCTTCAACAGTATTATAGGACGCTTTCTGTATCAGCCTTTTTTTAACATTATTTTTAAACTGCTGTAATGGCAAAGCTATAATTTATTATTTAATTTTTTATATAATTTTATACCCAAACCCAAAAACGACTTACGTACAATTTTTAATAACTATGTATGTTCATATACACAAAAATTTTCGCTCCATCGCCGGCTGAGTGACTCTGAGCTTTCATTGCTCTGTGCCTTATAGCCCATGTATTAAGCCATGTGGTATCCGGCTGAGCAGAAAAGACCACCATCATTTCTTACCCAGGTGTCGTAAAAGCGACTAAGGTAAGTTGATCGCCGTGTGGTATCCGGCTGAGTAGAATAGACCACCATCATTTTCTACCGAGGTGTCGTAAAATACACTAAGTTAAGTCGACGTCAGGCAGGCGGTGATCTTAAAATAGGAAGCCAAATCATGACAACATGTTTATAACATGTTGCTACTGAAAAAGAACACAAGAAGTGTCTCCTATAGTAATATTCTATAGTTAATTTATAAGTTTAAGTTAAAATTAAGTTGCTTATTAGCCTTAAGGCTAGATTGTGACTACAATAAAGTACTTCCATTATGATGTAATTAATAATAGAAAAAAAAATTATAACATGTTGTGCCGACCCCACTTAGAGTGGGATAAGGGCAGGAGGATGATTAATGTTTTAGTGTAGGCATTCATCATCAAATCAAAAATTAAAATTCAAAAATACTTTATTGAAGTAAACTTGTCAACAAGTGCTTTTGAATCGTCAACTCTACTGCTGGTTCGGAAAACTCTACCGAGAAGAGCCAGCAAGAAACTCGGCGGTTGCTTGACATGACAGAGAGAGTATGGTACACTATGTAATGAAATTATTCCTACCAACAAAAGATTTTAAGTAGATATTAAACTTTCGGGATTCATACTGATTATTATATAAACATACGGGTCACATCGCGTTATAATCGATTACCTTTGTATAAGGTTCAACATTTCGGCAGAGTTGCATCCACCGTGGTCACGAACTGACTGGAGCGACGGACTTTACATGGATTGTGCGGTTCAAGTGAGGGTAGATGAACAAAATAATGACTGTAGTACTCGGGAACGAAGACGCCGCGGCGCTCCAGTCAGTTCGTGACCACGGTGGATGCAACTCTGCCGAAACGTTGAACCTTATACAAAGGTAATCGATTATAACGCGATGTGACCCGTACGTGTTGTCGCTATTGACTTCCGCATTGTATTTTATAGCAACAAAGTCATAAAACAAGAGTATTGCGTCCTTTTGATTAAAACAGTGGCAGCACTGTGCCGTTGTTGTTTCCGGTTTAGTCTTCCTATTGATAAAACGTTTCAGGTACAGTCAGTCTTTGTTCGTCATTCAAGAGAAGTGCATCTCGGAACGGGAATAGTGGTATTCCTAATATATCGTGTTATTGTATATAGTGTGCGTTAACATACGTTTATATAATATTCCTACCAACACTTAAATCTCTACTCGTAATGCTAGTTCAATTACATTTTATAGTTTCTAAACTGAAATGCCAAGCTGAACCGATGAGAATCTATGCAGCGCGATCGAACAGTCGTGTTATAGGAAAACAAAGACACTAAATTTCAACCTTTGCTAATTCCAAATGCCAAGTGAATCGTGGAGAATCCTTTAAGAGGATTGTTAGTTATCGATTAATATAAGCTTACTATATTTTAAAAATCAATTCATAAATATAATCTTTAATATCTAAACGCCGTGTGATATCCGGCTGAATATAATAGTACCACCCTCATTTCTTACTGAGGTGTCGTAAAATGCGCGTAAATGTCGCGTGCCGCCCTAACGGGGACCTTTCCGGCGTTCCGAACGGGGTTTAATCGGACGCCCACCCTATAAGGTCCCCGAGGCGTTCGATACATCTGGTGCTCCCGATGCATCGTCCAGCGGAGGGAGGGGCCACTTTCAGAGAGGCCCCGACCCAGAGGTGGCGCACTCTGGGGCACAGAGTTGCTGCTGGCGGGGATGGGGGGCAATGTCTTCATGGGTACCCTATCCCCGCCACCAGCAGCGTAGTGGAGCACACAGGTTATTTTAGTCGGTGCGAGTCCGACATAACCGTCGCCTGTCCCCGTCGGGCGGCGGTACCCATAAGGGGTTTTTTCCTGTTAAAAAAAAAAAAAAGGTGTCGTAAAATACGACTGAGGGAAGTTGACGTCAGGCAGGCGGCCAGTCGTAAAAACGCAGCCAAATCATGTAACAGCATGTTTATAACATGTGCCGACCCCGCTTAGAGTAGGATAAGGGCAGGAAGATGATGACCGTCTGCTGTTAACCTTAACTGCCTTTACAGTGTCAGCGAACGGGCGAGCGCAAAAGCACCGTCGAGGCTGTGAAATGTAGAGATTAGAGCGCAGAAGCTCTAATAGCGTCCTAAAACGTCGTCCTAAGGGTGCCTCCTGTGAGGCTGAACCCCAGCTTAGAGCAACGTGTAGTGTCTGTGTAGTGCTTGTGTGTTCTGTTATTGGTGGCAGCGTTTTGTGATAAGTTTGGTGACTCCCGCATGTATAACGTATGTGAACGTTGTCTGCCTTCACTTAGCATTACATAGATTCTCTTAACAAACGCGGATTATAGCTAAATAAATATATCACAACTTCTGCACTACGGAATTCCGCAAAGTAACACCTGCTTCCATGAATTAGATATAGTTGAATCCATTCTACACTTATTACAAAATATAGAAACCAAAACCTATCTGTTTGTATGTGATCGATTTTCTCAAAATCTACTGAACAAATTTTGGTACGGTTTTTAGTAAAAGGTATTGTAGTTCTTCCGGATTTGGGTTAATAGTAAATTACGCTTTCACGTCCAATCAGCTGAAATAATATTGATGAAATTTGGTACAATTATAGATATATATCAAGCTTATATATATAAAAATCCGTTTGACCTTACGAAATGAGAAAAAATCACATAGTATATACATGCATGTATTTAAAGTTGCATATGGCTCTAAATAAATAAATAAATACCAACTTCCAGTCATACCTTATTGATTTCATCTCGTTCTAGCTTAGTTACATCTCAGTCTCATTTCGGTCAAGTCCCAGTTTCGTCTAGATCTCGTCTTTTTTTCGTTTCACCACGAAAAAGCATCGTTTATTCAGAATTACACGTCAGCGGTGTCAATTATATCAACGCACCATTCAGAGAAACCTATTATTTTTTTGCATTTATAATAATTATTAGTCCGATGACTAATAATTATTAAATTATATTACTTAAATTATATACTTTATTGCGCGGTCAAATAAATGACAAACAAAAAAGTATCTCTGTAATTATTTTATAATAAATTATATTCTTTATTAGTATAAATAAATATGTAGGCATCATTAACTTTGCTCTCGTTTTCAAGAAAGTCCATAAGGAAATCGTGCATTAAACCGTCAATTCGATCATTAAAATCGAGAGCAAAATAAAATCGCTAATGAAAGTATCATTACTCCCGCCACAATTTATACATTTACCGACAAAGCCGAACTGGCACCTCACTACCATTCATTACCGACGACGCGAATCGCGATGCAGTCGCCACACTAGCTATTCCAAATTTAAAAAAACTTTTTTTTTCAATCGCGCGCCTTTCGTTTTGACAGCGCGTCCCTTTTTGTATCTGTCATATTTGCGCGGCATTTTTTTGTTTGTGAATTTTTGTATTTGTGTTTTGTTTTTTATGTACATTGCTCGAAGAGGATAAGGGTGAGTTGTTTTCTTCCTAATTTTTTTTTATGTTATCTTTGAATAACCCTAAAAAACCAAATGGATGGTCTTACTAAGTATGAATAATGATTTAATAAATACAAAATTATACGAAAACTGAAATACGACGTAATTGTTACAACGTAATTTTTAATAGACATTTTTTGGTATTTATGATTTATGACTGTTTTTAGCATAAATCTGTACTTTAAAGCGGTACAAAACGAGCGACTAACTTTATTTTCAAATATAAAAAAACCAAAATTACTTACTAACACGTTTAAAGTCTTTTGGGAATAATGTTTTTAACTAAGCAGTTTTTAGGAAATCAGAAGAACAATAATATAATTGACTCTATGGTAAACTAATACTTTTAACCATAGAGCAAGTTTCAATCAAAACGATTTCTATATTTCCTTTACTGATTTGAGATAAGATCGCTATAAGAAAATTAAATTTTAAACCGTTTTCAAAAATATTGACTAAGGAAGATTGAAGACTATTAGGATGTTAAAAAAGCCTGGATTTGAAAATCCTTTCAGTTCATACAAGACTGTGGTTTATTAATGTAAAATTGTAAATGTTTAAATTGACCGCCGAGTTTCTTTCTGGTTCTTCTCGGTACGAGCAACATTCCGAACCAGTTGTACCTTCATTAATCATATTGATCCTTGGCGATTCAAAAGTCCTTGAAAGAGCTTATTTGTATAAAGGTTATTTTGATTTCATAAGTTCCAGTCAGTCTATACGTCTTAGTTTCCTAGGTTAAGTATTTTTTGGCGGCAAAAATTATCAGACCACGTTACTCGCGTACGTAGTTAAATATAAATCATTTTTGAATTTCCTAAACAACAGAATACATTATTCAACGGGAAATTTTGATATCGGTTTGTTGGTTTTAATTACATCCATGTCAAGAAAGGGCCGTGGGGTTCCCGAAATATCCTTTGCAATATACCGTAAATCAGAAATATGAGCTATTTACTTTTAACCTTTGTACTGATGGCAGAAACTTCTATTAAAAAAGGTAATTCTTTAGTTTTGCGATTTAGGAATTGTTTTTCGTCAACCGGGCGTCCACTGTTGGGCAAAGGTCTCTTCACAAGATCAAATTCAAATAATTCAGAAGCTACAATAAAAATATTTTGCTGTAATCCGCGTTTGTTAAGAGAATACATGCAATGCTAAGTGTATGAAGCAGGCAACAAACACGAATCACAAGACGCCGCCAACAACACTCCATACAAGCATTACACACACTCACTACCACAACCTCTAGTATCGTTTCGCCCCGAAACTGAAGCATCATCAGGAGGATAGGCTTAACGAACAAAATCGTATTGCAAATCGCAAATATCAAAAACTATGAATTTTTATTATCCTTACTGATAATGTTACTGACTTTTCAATAATCGTCGCGTAATACATTGGTAATAGATGGCGCTATTCAATGTCATACTATTCCTGTATAATTAACAGGATTTCTATAGCCTATATGTTAGCCAGGTGTATAAGGAATAATTGTGTCAAATTTCATCGATTTTGGTTCAGCGGATTCGCCGTGAAAGAGTAACATATATCTCACACACTTTCGCATTTATAATACTAGGTGTTACCCGCAACTTCGTTTGCGTGGACTATTGTCATGTGTTAGGTTTGATAACAGATGCCGGTTTTGTATGTCATCCTATTCCTGTAGAATTAACAGGTTTTCTATAGCTTATATATTACCCTGATGTATAAGGAATAATTGTGCCAAATTTCATCGATATTGGTTCGGCGGATTCGCTGTGAAAGAGTAACAAACATACATCCATACTCACAAACTTTCGCATTTATAATATTAGTAGGATGGATAAAAATCATTCCAGATAAAGTCATAGACAATAGTTTTTTATTTATAACATAAATTTTCTCACCTGAATATAACAAAAAAACCATCATCTTCCTGTCCTTATCCCACTCCAAGTGAGGTCGGCACAACATGTTATAAACATGCTGTCACACGATTTGGTTGCGTTTTTACGACCGGCCGCCTGCCTGACGTCAACTTACCCTAGTCGCCATTTACGACACCTCGGTAAGAACTAAGGGTGGTACAATCTACTCAGCCGGATACCACACGGCGGGTCGACTTACCTTAGTCGCCTTTTACGACACCTCGGTAAGAACTGTGGGTGGTACTATTCTATTCAGCCGGATACCACACGGCGTTGAATATAACAAAAACCCTAAAGTATAAATGAATACTGTATTAGGTAACAACGAAACTTTTCCATCTAAACAAGTTTAGTGAAATCAGTTTAACCTTCTTTTCTCCTTTTTACGAGGGTTGAAGTGTGGTTAATTCTCCCTTACATTCCGTTTAAATGGAACATGAAAATAGTTTCTTGTAATGCGAAACATTTTTTCTTTTTTATCTTTGAAATTGGTATACAGATTTAATGAAAAATGTTTCATGTACGTGAAACGTTTGTAAAAGTAATTGTATATATTTTACAACAAATAAATCAATAAATATTCATTAATTCTTTCTTGATAAAGGCCAGAGTGTTTAAGCAATTACCTAAACTAAGAAGAATTTATTGAAATTTTTACAAAAAAATTTTCACGTTCAATGGCAGTCGAGACATACAATTATCTACGCCCATTCTCAGAATATTTAAATAAAAGCTATGTAAAACATTCATGTTATAATCATAAATAATATATAATAATTTAATGTTTGAATTACTTTTTGAGTTTTGCAACTATAAAGATATCTTTAATATTTAAACGAGTTAATCTTGTATGTTTATATAAACTTTCAGAATCTCAGCTGCAGAATCGCTGAAATTCAGCATGTAGGGGGTTTTGGGGGAGAAAAATCGATCTATATAAGTTATATTTGAAAACGCCGTGTGGTATCCGGCTGAATAGAATAGTACCACCCTCATTTCTTGAAATTGAAAAATTGAAATTGAAATTGAAATTTATTTATATATATATGGAACATTTACAAATTGTACTTGTACAATGGTAGCGATGATACTGCAAAAGTTAAAACTGCGTTGCAGATATCAACGCCCGCCTCCGATATTTAATTACAAAGTTCCAGACAAAAGAAACTACAAATTACAAATAAAATAAACTATAGTTAAATATTCATACAATTTTTTCGCGAGAATGTAAGAGACTGTGAATGAATATGTGTGTGAGAGTGTGTATGTGTGTGTGTATGTGTGTGTGTGTGTGTGTGTGTGTGTATGTATGTGTGAGTAAATGTGGAAGAGAAAGAGTAATGAACAGTTAAAGGATAGAATATATGAATTAGTAAATTAACAAACAACTTTAAGAAGATTTTCAGTTTCTTCATACGTGAGCGAATGAAGCCAAGATAAACATTTTACTTTACATGAGTAGGAGTTTAATGAGTAAATATTTAAAATAGAATTTACTCTATTGTACAGTAAGCAACTCAGTCGAGAGTAGTGACGTGCGGCGATTGCAGTCCGAGTTCGTTGTGTACTGCATACTGCGCGACAACTACGCTTCACAAGGATTACATTACGGTCGTAAGACAACTCCGAATGTTTGCGTAGAATAGTTTGCAGGACAAATAGCTGCCTAACAGTTAAGACCTCACTTATTGAGTAGAGGTTGAATGTCGGAAAATACATAGGTTTGCTACACATGACCTTTAATATGGCTCTTTGTGCCCGTTCGAGTCGTAGCATTGCTGTTTTGGTTGAACCGCCCCAAGATGTGATGCAATAAGTCAAAACAGATTGAGCTAGAGCATAATAAACTATTTTTAAGCAGCAGAAATCAGTTACACTCCTCAGGCGTCGAAAAATGAATATAAGCTTTCGAAGGCGTGCTACTATGGAATCTATATGATGTCTCCAGGACATTGAACCATCCAGTATGACGCCTAGATATTTGACGAAACTCGAACGCTCTAGAGGTGTGCAGGAGCAATTTGATTTGTCTGTTGGACACTTATGAGCCAGAATCGAGAATGATGACGGAGCTTGAGTGTTTGTAGAAGGAGCAAAAGTAACGTAACTAGTTTTGGTAACATTAAGAGTCAACAGGTTTTGGTTCAGCCACATCAGGACTGATCTTAAGGATGACTCAGCGAAAATTTTGACTTCATCCCAATTTTTGCCTTGGATAAGTAACACAGTATCATCGGCGTAGGTCACTATTTTGCAGTTATGAAGGGGTAACGTGCAAAGCTGATTTATATAAATGAGGAACAAAGTTGGTCCAAGCACACTACCCTGAGGAACACCAAAAGTAACAAGTTCCTCTCTACTACTAAAGCCCTCTACACGTACGTACTGTGTTCGATCAGTTAAATAACTTTTAAAAATATTGTAAGCCAAACCCCTCACACCAATCCGTTCAAGCTTATCGAGCAAAATGCGAATACAAACAGTGTCAAACGCCTTCGAAAGATCTAGAAATAGAGCAGCTGATTTTAAATTGCTGTCAATATTTTTAATAATATACTCAGAAAGCGTCAAAACAGCATCTTCAGTAGATTTCCGACACTGAAAACCAAACTGATTTTTAGCTAAAACATCAATTTGGCCAAGATAATCGAGAAGTCTCTTGTTAAGAATCTTTTCAAAGATCTTAGATAAGGTAGAAAGAACAGAAATTGGCCTGTAGTTAGTAACACAGCCTTTATCACCACTTTTATGGACTGGATGCACGACAGCTTTTTTAAATGCTCTTGGAAATATTCCTGTAGATATGCACAGATTAAAGAGATATTGTAATATAGGTATAAGAATATGAGCGGCTGCTTTAATAATAGTAGGAGAGATACCATCCCAACCCACAGCACATTTATCTTTAAGTTTGAGGATGGTAGATTCTATTTCATCCCTATCTATAGAAAATAAAGCCATAGTTTTAGGACAACTGGAAGTGTAAGTAATGTCAATGGGCTCTTGGATAATATTATTTGCCAGATTTTTACCCACGTTAGCAAAGAATTTATTTAAGGCATCTACGGAATCATAAGGGTTACGGTGTAAATTTAGCAATATATTTGGGCCAGAAACTTTTTGTTTAAGATTGGCGACTTTTTTAATAAAATTCCAAGTTTTTTTGGGGCTATTTCTGGCCTTCTCAAACTCATTACGTTCATATTCACGTTTTACTTTTTTGAGCAAATTATTGCAAAAGTTACGGTAACGAATAAAAATAGTTTTTAAGGATACGTTATCTGGATATTTTTTAAATCTTCGATGTAAACGATCTCTGTGACGAATGCATCTCAGTAAGCCTGGAGTTATCCAAGGTTTAATAATGCGAGATTGACTGGGAAGAAAGTATGAAAAGCTATTTGCCTTGACAGCGTTCGAAATTGTATTTACAAGGTCATTCGCAGCATTCTCAGGATCAAGAGAAGTCAAAACATGAGAAAAGTCAAGTTTTTCTAAATAGGTCACAATCCCCGGTATATTTATCCTGTGATGAGTCGAGTTAGATACTTGAGAAATAATTTTCATGTCATGGAACATTAAAATAGGCGCATGATCCGTTATATAAGAATCCAGTACTAATGTGGTAGCTTGGTTTACAGATCTTAGAATTAAGTGATCGAGACAATTGTTTCCTCTTGTAGGGAGAACATGCGCGGGGAGCATGCCGTGCGATGCGAGCATATTTAAGTATTCGTTAGCACACGTATCACAATTACCCGGAATAATATTGATATTTATATCTCCAGTAATTATTAAATTTTTAAAATCATTTAAAGTTTTAAGTGTTTGATCCAGACTATTTAGAAACGGATTAACTTTTTTATAAGATGGAGAACGGTATATAGCGATTAAAGCTGAATTTTTTGAAAATTTTAAAATAAGACTGTCTGCTTCAGTAATGCTAATAGACTCTACAGCACACGTTATCTCAGCCCGCACATAAATTACAACTCCACTATTCTGGCTATTATATACAGATTGGTGAGCATAAAAACCTTCAAGAGATGGAACGACAGGACATTTACTTAGCCAGCATTCTGATAAAACTATGACATCTATTTGAAATTTGATTCTATGTAATAAGACCAAAAGATTTTTAAAGTTGCAATTTATACTCCGTATATTGACATGCATAATTTTTAGATTCTTATTTCCATCCGGCAAGAATTTTACGGAATCTTCTGGAGAACAGATGAGAGATTTAGACAAGGATACAAATTCTATATCAGTAACTATTTCATTTATATCACCCATTAAGCAAAATAAAGATTAAACAGTGGAATATCTATTGGTACAACGGATCCCGAAATCTGGGGGTAAAACTTTTGATAAAATGAGTAGCTATTATGTAATAAGGCTTCATCTAGATTTATATACTTATGATAACTGGAAAACTTCTGTGTTGATGTGTGTGAGAATTTGTATGTAATGTATTGGGTAAGAAATATTATGAGTAAAAATAAAAAAGTGTGTAACATAAAATAAATATTATGGTAGATTAATAAAAAGGATTTATAATCCAGCTTAAGACTAACGTAAATATATGCTAAATAAACGATAAATGCCATCAGTCATATTTGACTTGGATTAGAGTCTAGCTTCATTAAATCAGATTCGCTTGATATTTTGTTTAGTGAACCTCCTTCCTTCTTTCGAAGATATATTTTACCATGAGACACCCAGCAGAATCGAAAGTCTTTCGATTTGGCAAAGTCTCTAGCTAGAAAAAAGATTCGCTTCATTTTAGACGTTAAATTTTCAGATATGAAAACGGGTTTTGATGGGCCTTCGATCCTTAAGTTAGCTGTAAATAATTTGTTTTGTCCTTTATTGAATTTCTTATAAGCACTAATTAATTTTTCTTTCTTGATGACAGTAGCTAAGTCCACAATAATGGTTTTATTTTCGGGAATTTTTGTGTTGATACGAAAAACATCTTTTATTTCATTGGGTAAAATATCAATATTGAGAGCCCTGCCAATGTTTGCAACTGTATTTATAAGGTGATCTTTTGTCTCCATATTGCGTGTGGGAATGTTTCTAATTTCTAAGCACGTAGATCGAGAATTTCGCTCCATTTTTTCCAAAGAGTCCTCCAATGATTTAATATATTTTAGGTCATCTTTGCGGTTCGATTCGAGTGTCTCGTGCTTAACTAAAAGTGAATCATACTTTTCAGCCAAGAAAGAAACAGATGACCGTATATCCTCAACCACAGAGAATAGTTTGTCAATTTTCGCAGACTGCTGCGCCTGCAATTCTTGAAACATTTTTCTCATTTCGGCCATAAAATTATTATAATCTTCATCAGATTCTGAACGTTTTCTTTTGACGTTACGAAACGTACGTTTCGGAGTACTACAGTTTAAAACATCGCGTTCATGAATACCTTCAACGCTTAGATTGGGTTCGGAAGAGGTTCGTATAAAATGAGGTGAAGACGTCATAACCGTTGGCAGCGTTTGGGGTGGCGTACGATTAAGCGGCATCTTAGTATGTACTATTTAACTCGACCGAGTACCAGGCGAACATAAATTTGTAAGGATAAGTATAAAGTATTGTAGGGGTCTTCAACTTGAACGGTTGATCGAGCAAAACGATACAATTCGGCTTTCCGTCTAATATAAGTTGAGCTCCCTCATAAATGAACGTTAAAACATTGATGGCTCTTTTCCACTTAAGGAATTTCCATTACATATATTATACGGTACTCACTTGCAAATTTGTTAAAGAGGGAGCAGGTGAGATGACTTTTGTCACGTTCTTTACTGATGACTATACAAAAACGTAAACATGAACCGCTACACTTCGCTTGTATTATGTTGTCCTATTTATTTAGCACGATTTACAAACTGTTTTGAATAATTTCTTATGATTTATTAATTAAATTAGCGAAAAACAAATGAATTAATTAAACTCTTTTAAACACCACAATACGACTGAATGGTTCAGAGGTCCGGAGGGAAGGGGAACCGAGGTTCTTACCGAGGTGTCGTAAAAGGCGACTAAGGTAAGTCGACCCGCCGTGTGGTATCCGGCTGAGTAGTATATACCAACCTCATTTCTTACCGAGGTGTCGTAAAAGGCGACTAAGGTAAGTCGACCCGCCGTGTAGTATCCGGCTGAGTAGAATATACCAACCTCATTTCTTACCGAGGTGTCGTAAAAGGCGACTAAGGTAAGTTGACCCACCGTGTGGTATCCGGTTTAGTAGAATAGACCACCCTCTTTCTTACCAAGGTGTCGTAAAATACGACAGAGGTAAGTTGATGTCAGGCAGGCGGCCGGTCGTAAAAACGCAGCCAAATCATGTGGCAGCATGTTTATAACATGTTGTGCCGACTCCACTTAGAGTGGGATAAGGGCAGGAATATGATGATAAGTTATATTTGAAAAAAAAATAGTTTTATCCCTGTTTTTAAGCTCAAAATTTTTTTTTAAATTTACGTTGAATTCAATCACAATTTTTCGCTGTCAAATGTAAAAATACATAGGATCGAGCCCCACCTGCCCTATTATTTTTTCATTTTTTTATTTTTTTTTACATTATTTTAAAAAATTACCGAGCAAGGCTCGGTAACCTAGGTACTAAAAACTAAATGTTCATACGAGATTTAAATTAAACAGTTCGCCAAAACTAACATAGATGGCGCTTGTATGACTCGACCACCTTAATAAGATTGGAATCGTAAATAGGGTCGTAGTGAGGTCTATATTCTTAACATTTCAAGGCATGAGGTCACAATAAAGAGACAAAGAGGTAATAAAAAATATTATTTTACCTCCTGCCTGACATCAACTAACCTTAGTCGATTTTTACGACACCTCGGTAAGAAATAAGGGTGGTATATTCTACTCAGCCGTATACTACACAGCGGATCATCTTACGTTAGTCGCCTTTTATGACGCTTCGGTACGAAATGAGGGCGGTCTATTCTACTCAGCCAAATACCACACGGCGTGTCAACTTACCTTAGTCGCCTTTTACGACACCTTGGTAAGAAATAAGGGTGGTATATTCTACTTAGCCGGATAACACACAACAGGTCAACTTACTTGTGTCGCCTTTTACGACACTTCGGTAAGAAATGAGGTTGAAAAATAACCATTCGCAATAATAATAGTTTTTTACCTATTCTGCTGACGTTACCAATTCCATATTATCGGACTTCGATAAATTATCGGGTGACACTAAACTGGTAGGCGAAATTCCAGACTGAAATATTTAGCTAAAGCTTTTAATATGAAAGCTCTCTAATATGTTGAAATTACGACATAAGTTCAAACATTACGATTTCAAATAATATAACACCATATATAAAGCTAAGAGTTTCTTTGATTTTTTTATTGTTGGAGCGCGCTAATATTAGGAACTACTGAACCGATTTGAAAAATTATTCGAGTGTAAGATAGTCCATTTATCGAGTAAGGCTATTGATTATATAACATCACGCTAAAATTAATAGGAAAGGAGCGGCAATAAAAAATATTGCGAAAACGGCAAATTTAAAGCTTTTCTTCCGTGTGCTAAGTAAACGATGAAAGATATTATTAAAAAGTAAGTTAATTAAGTCTTTTAATTAAAACACGTCGCACTAAGCCGTGGTCCGGCCTCACAGGAGGCACCCTTAGGACGACGTTCCCCGATGCTAGTAGAGCTTCTGCGCTCTACTCTCCGCATTTCGCAACCTCGACGATGCTTGGACGCTCGCCCTTTCCACCTGGTGACGCTGTAAAAGCCGTAAGAGCTAATAGTCAATAGTGAGCTATACAGTCAATTCGAAAAAAAAAGTTTCCTGCTTCAAACATTGCATGTATTCTCTTAAAAAACGGAAATTAGAGCTAAATAATTTTAGTGTAACTTCTGTACTATAAAGGCGGCTAAGTAACGCCTGTTTCTGTAAATCATTTAAAACCACTTCTTTATGGGAATTTCAATAAGGTTAATAAGGTGACTTGAGTTCCTTAGAAATTCTGTAAATATTTAACATAGCTTACTTGTCTATAATCTTAAGACAAACGTCACAATGTGTCATAACAAATGCTAGCGCGTAAGTAAAAACTAGCATTTAGGTTCGTTAAAAAACACCTACACTAATGGTTCAGGTACTTGTTAAATTTCGGTATCCAGTTCATTAAATACAGCCTTGAGACAATCGCCCGGATGGCGTTTGACATTCTTAAAAGTTTGCGATTTTAATATCGTAAACTGACAGATAATTGCAAAGCTTGGGTCACACCTACGAGATGCAACACGCGTGTGGAAATGGGGGCAGCTCCTACGTTTCCAATACGTTGTTGTGGGATTAAGTGCCTTAGACAAAGCGAAGATTCTATTATGAATGTCCCAGATTATTAAATTTAGGTAACATATAAAGTTAGTTTATAGTTAAAAGAGAGAAAAAGGTCATAGCAGCATATTTGTAAGCAAAGAATTCTTCGTCTTCTTTTCTGTTTTTTTAATATCCTTGTTTTATTGGATTTTTTTTATTTATATATGGGAAACAATAGTCTCTAATTATATCACACATACTTTTAATTCATAAAATGTATAGCATCTTAAGTTCATTATTTTAAATGATGAATATTCAGCAATGGAAATAGGTCAATAAACTAAATTAATCATGCCATACGATCAAATTAAAATGCTTTCTGTAAGTAGAGGATTTACTGGATAGCCACAGAGTTGCTTGAAACGTCAAAGCGACTACTTTGATAATGTAACATCATTTAATTCATTTATATAACAATTCATATAATATTCATTCAAAATATAAGCTACCTACTAATGTATACTTTTAACGGACAGATTTGGAAGTATTTAATGGAAAGTCTACGGAGTTATTAAGTCTTAATTATCTAGACTTCACCTATGATAATGATAATACCTTTGGACTTTAGATACTGAGGGGTTGTGGAGAAAACGTGTAACTAAAGTTTAATGTCACATGGATGTATCTCGCGCGTTTGCTCGCGCTCGCATTAAGCGCACAAGTGTGTCCTCAGCATTAAATACTTAAGCTTTATCGATTACCGTGATGAGTTGAAATAATTCATGGGATTCAATACGGGATTATTGGCTGTGACGTCGCAGTTACCGCGATTTATGTTTTCCCAACAGAGAAATTAAAATTGGATAACGTTAAATATGGAAATATTAATTTCCGCATTGGAATTAAGAAATATATATTTAGTTGTCCATTTTACGACCAATTCCTCTACAAATCCCATCTATGTGATTATTTTTTAATTTATTAATTTCTTGTAATGCCTTCACCACCTGTTAATTGGGTGGTATATACTAGTTAGCCAGATACCACACGGCGAATCAACTTTTGTTTTTTTTTATTCAAGAAAAACCCCTTATGGATACCGCCGTTCGACGGAAACAGGCGGCGGTATCCATAAGGGTGGTAATTTGTTGGACTCGCAACAACTAAAACGACCTGTTAGCTCGACCACGCTGCCGATGGCAAGGACTGGGTATCGTTGTACACATTGCCCCCATCCCCACCGACAGCTCTGATCCCAGAGAACACCCCCTCCGGGTAGGGACCCCTCGAAAGAAAAGCCCCCCTCCGCTCCCGCTGCGTCGGGAGCACCAGATGCACCGACCGCCTCGGGGACCTGTAAGCCAGACGTCCGATATACCCCGTTCGGAACGTCCGAAGGTCCCCTGACAGGGCGGCAGACGATGGGCTTAGGCAATGGCGAATCAACTTACCTTAGTCGGCAACATCTTGATAAGAAATTAGGGTGGTTATTCTACTTAGTCAGTTACCTCACGGTTAATAAAACTTCCAATGGCTTTATTAAATGTAATTGATGTTCGGAATGTTACTAGCGAGAGCTAGCTAGTTAAAAGATACGTACCTAAACTGTCTCGGTTCAGACGCGTAATTTCAAGTGCAGTTATTGCGAGCATTTAGAAAGTGGGTAACCGGTTCAAATTCCGATTGAGACGTATTGATACGATCCGCGGATAATTGCTGTCTTGTTTTTTATATCTTGAAGTTAGGGTTTCAAATTTTAGATATACTATTTATTTTGAAAAAAAAAATTCAAATGCAAATTATTTCTTATTTAAGTAAACATGTAAACAAGTACTTTTGAATCGTAAACTCTACTACTGGAGTTTTCACTTCAAAAACAATGTATTAAATTAAAATATTCTTTATTCAAATAAACCTTTAAACAAGTGCTTTTGAATCGTCAACTCTACTGCTGGTTCGGAAAGCTGTTCCTACCGAGAAGAGCCAGCAAGAAACTCGTCGGTTGCTCTTTTCAAAATATAATTCTTATCACTAGTTACATTTATTGTCCTGTATTGTCATTTTTGGTCCTGCCAAAGAGTAGGTATGTCCACGCATTCTAATCTTTTAAGTAATCCTTAATAGTATAGTAGGCTGTCTGTATTAGCCTTTTATTACTAGCGTTTTTAAACTGCTGTAATGGCAAAGCTAAAATTGATTACGGAATTTTATTATAGAATCTTATACCCAAACCTACAAACGACTTACGTACTTTTGTAAGGCGCGATGCAGGAGCCGCAAGCTTATGTCAGTTACTTTGTCTATTATATACATATAGCCCATAATTGAGTAAATTTTAACATTAAAATTAGCACGAACGAAATCTCAAACTCGGTAGGATATAAAGTGCTTATATGAACACTTGAAGTTAATAAGGCACTAAGTACCTAAAAATTAAAATTCAAACTAAGTATGCAATTTGGTTCTAAAAGCCTTTTAGAACCAAAGCTTAGCCTTCAAGTGTTCATATGTAAATGGAGTTTGGAATTAAGTGGTTAGGTGCTTCAAGAATTGCTATTTCTTTATACAATTCATTTTTAATTGTCTGTCATACTACACAACTAATAAAAAGGACAATTAATTATCCTTTTTGTTTTGCTATGCGTTAGAATAGAATGAGTTTGTTTTAAAATTTTGCGGTTGTAAACATACAAAATTTAAATATTTTATGTATAGATTGTCCGGTTAGTTTTATTAGAATCAGTGGAATGTAAATTGCGACCAATAATTCTAGAGGCGGAAACTGCGGTTAGATAATAACTAAGTCATACCTATCCGTTTCAATTTCTTATAATTGCGTTAAGTAATTATGGAAAGGTTGATTTCTGCCCCTACAAGTTCGTGACAGTTTTTATCGTTGACAGTTTTCTGTTTGACCACAATTATTTAATGAAATGAAGGTCCAGAATCTGTACATATCCTATTGACTATCTATACCTATTATAAAACAAAATCGCCAAAAGGTATCTGTCTGTATGCCATCGGTTTTTAAAAAATCTACTTAACGTGTTTTTGTACGATTTTCACTAAAAAGCGGTGCAATTCTTCCGTAAGGTATAACTGAATAATACATCACAGTTTTATGTAAATTGTGTAAAAGAGATCGCGCAGTTGTAAAAAACTCGCCTGTGAGAAGCTTTAGTCGCGTGTGCTACGTAAACCCACTGAAATATACTATTATAATGTACTACAGAATTGTAGATCTACAAAAATACTACAAAAAAGTCCATTACATGATGTCTCTATCTCTTATTGTTAACTCAAAATAATTGCTTTTATGTCCGATGAGCGAGTGGACGTAATACACACATCGCCTTTCTCAACACACAAAGTATATTTTTTGTTATTTTAGCCGTGTGGTATCCGGCTGAGTAGAATAGTACCACCCTCTTTTCTTACCGAGGTGTCGTAAAAGGCGACTAAGGTAAGTCGACCCGCCGTGTGGTATCCGGCTGAGTAGAATAGACCAACCTCATTTCTTACCGAGGTGTCGTAAAAGGCGACTAAGGTAAGATGACCCACCGTGTGGTATCCGGTTTAGTAGAATAGACCACCCTCTTTCTTACCGAGGTGTCGTGAAATACGACAGAGGTAAGTTGACGTCAGGCAGGCGGCCGGTCGTAAAAACGCTGCCAAATCATGTTACAGCATGTTTATAACATGTTGTGCCGACCCACTTAGAGTGGGATAAGGGCTGGAAGATATATTGTTGTCTTGTATACATTATTTTTTGTCAAGGTATTTTTAGGTAAGTATTTTTCTTTCTGTTAATTCCATTTTGGTTTCATTCATATTTATTATTTAGGACTAGCTATGCCAGTAGCTTCGCTCGCATGGAAATCGGTGTTACAAATTTTTCCCGAAATAAAATTTTTAACATAAAAATAGTTATCGTGATGAAATTATAAGAGATTTTTGAATAACTTTCACAGTTTACTTAGCGCATACAAGTAAAGCTTTAGTTTGTTTTCGAAATATATTTTATTGCTGCTCCTCTCCTATTCATCTTAGCGTGATGTTATATGGTCTATAACCTTCCTCGATAAATGGAATACCTTACACTCAAAAAAAAATTCTAATCGGTCCAGTAGTTACTGAGATTAGCGCGTTCAAACAAATTAACTCTTCAACTTTATATATTAGTATGGATAAAATAAGCTGTGATAACCCAGCGGTGTGAGCGTGCGACTTTTTCGAGAGGGTCACGAGTTCAAACCCCGGCAGGCACTAATGAGTTTTTCTATAAAAACATGTGTCTAAGTTATAATCGCAATTTATCATTTTTCGGTGAAGGAAAACATCGTGAGGAAACCTGCATATCTCTAGAGAAATCTGGGGATATGTGTAACCTACCAATCCGCATTGGAGCAGCGTGGTAGGTATTAGCTCCAACCTTTCTCTCCAGGAACAGAGAGAGGAGGCATATGTCCAGCAGTGGGATTGTAACGGGCCGCTACTTTACTTTACTTTTATGGGTAAAATGGATTTACGCGGAAAAACTTTGTGGCCCACTTATTTCCCTACGAACAAAGCCACGCGTATACAAATGTTCATTACAAATTATTCAAACAGCCTGAATCATTCGCGCCCTCCCACAACAAAGAAAGTGATTAAATAATAACGAATTACTCACGTATTATTCTTGTACTGTAGGAATTGTCTACGTCGAACACAACTGAGGTCAATTTAGACTTGGGTTGTGTATATTTATTAAATAATTAAATAGAAAATAAAAGTTTAATTTGACGTGGTTTTGCATTTACTATAGTTTAATAGAATAACGATAGCATCAGCATAAATAAAAAAGTGTAACACAGCAGCAGGGTCGTCTCGCTTACTCCGTTGGGAGTAGGCGGGGTACGGGCCTCGAGGCGTACCTCCTTGCCCGGGCAGTTCCTCGCGGGCACTTAAGCCCGGTCTGTGTTTCGGCCGTAGGCCGAGGTCACCTAGGTGACCTAAGGGATGTCTGGTTCGGTGGTGAGGTCTGGGAATGGTAGCTCCCAGACCTCAAAGTCTTCTTCAGGTGGTCCTAAGTCGGGTGGTGTCATGATCGGGGGTGTCAAATCCGGTGTTTTCGCCCTCTCACCCATCGCGTCGTCTTCATCGTCGCCGTCGTCATCCGCATCGGGCCGCGGAGACGGTGACCGCAGGAGCTCGCGAGGCAGGGAACGTCCATCGGGTGGTCGCGCATGGAGTGGCGCGATGCCGTGGAGGTGTAACACAGCGTATTAGGAACACGTGATTCCGCAATCAAAACTAGATGGCGCCACTGATCGTTTGCTCCGCGCTAACGAAGTGCTTTCGTAGTAATATAAAAAGTCCACATACATTATGTTATCAGATTAACATTGCCTGTCAGTTCCTAAGCTTACACAGTGCATCCTACTGGAACACAACGCCTAGCGCAACTGTAAATGGTGCATCTTCCGGTACATCCTATTAAAGAATGCCGTGAAGGACCCCGTCTGCGATACTGTAGGTAAAAGTGACGATTAAACTCCTATACCTGTCACCTGCACGACGTCTTTCCCCCTTCCGTCCGGGTCCCCGCGTTACAAAAGTAGTAATTGTAAAAATAATTTTATTATTTTTTTTTTTATTTCGGACAATGCATCCATAGTGTTAGTAACAAAATTGCTTAGCCTAGGTTAGTACTTAAAATATATATTTACAAAACTTCTTTATTTGGATTACATTCCATGTCCTCCAAAGAGGGCCATCCCATTTGCAAGCAAATGTGCTGAGGAGGGTGTTAGTGCTACCAACGAGTGTGTGCATCATAGAAGCAGCACGTTTGCCGTTGATAGCATAGAAATCATCATCATCATCTTTCTATTACTTTTGTTCTAAAATGTTAAGTTGACTGCTTTTGTCACAGGTGTGCAGTATTTCAAAAATTATTCATTAAAACCTTTATGAATACCATTAAGTGGTCATAAAGTACATTTATTATGAATCTCCGTCTAACGTCTGATTCTATAAATTAAAAAAATTATATTGCGTAATTAAGCGTAACTCAAAGTTTAACTTGGCGCGAATGGTATCACTAGTAAATATGAAGGTGTTCGAAATGTCAATATAATTTACAAATTAAATAACTTGTCACACTGAGGAAGTTATCGTCATGTGTCGGCTGCGAAATGCAATCCAGTGTAACCTTGAAAGTTATACAAATTGTAAGACCATAAATAATGAACTTTACTTGAGCACAACTGTTCTAAATATAAAACCTCATTTAGCTACTTTTCCTTGAATTGTATTACTTGAATTGTTTCGTAAACGAAATTTATACTCACTGTTTTCGTCGTTGTTAACATCAACTGAAATGATATGCGAAACAGATATGAAAAGAATCTTTAATATTTAAATGAGTTAATCTTATATATATATTTTTCTGAATTTCGGAAACGGCTCCAACAATTTTCATATTCAGCATATAGGGGGTTGTCGAGCACTAAAAAACTACTACAAAGAAAGCAAAGGATAATAACGCAGTGATATAATTAGTCATTATAACTCAATTGGGTAACGGGCGATCTCGATCTCAGAATACTACGATCCATCTCAAATAAAATATATAAATTTTCAAATATTTTTAATTAATTTTTTTTAAATTATTAAAATAATTACTGAGCAAGCCTCGGTCACCCAGATGCTTGTACTAATTTTACTTATTATAAATGCGAAAGTTTGTGAATATGGATGTATGTTTGTTACTCTTCCACGGCGAGTCTGCTGTATCAATATCGATGAAATTTGGCACAATTATTCCTTACAAGCACAACATGATGGTATAGCCAGGATTGGCTCCAGACGAGGGAACTCCTTAACGATTAAAAAAAATTAAAGCTTTTTAAACTTATTATTTTGTAAATCAAATCTAATCAAAATAAATTGTACTCAAATAAGCTCTTTCAAGCAATTTTGAATCGTCAAGGATTTATAATGATTAATGAAGCTACAACTGGTTCGGAATGTTGCTCTTACCGAGAAGAACCAGAAAGAAACTCGGCGATTGATCTTTCAAACATTTTCAATTTTACATTATTAAACCGCAGTCTTGTATGAAGCTGAAAGGATTTTTAAATCCAGGCGTTAGAATCATCCAAATAATCTTCAATTACGAGTATGTACAAATATACTTTAATCATTATTTTAAACTGCTTTTAAGCCAAAACTATGGAATATCAATAATAAGATAACCAAATCATTAGCACTGTAATCATCATTGAAGACAACTCTTCAAGAAATTTCCGAAAAACGTGAAAACAACAAAAATAAGGCTTTAAAAGTTGTTTAAGCACAACTCCCATCACCCCTAGAGATTAACCTGTCGATAAGTCATTCTGTCCAGATAAATCGATTCAGCCCCAACCCTTTTAATTAATGGTGATTAAATACACAGTAATATATTTTCCGAAACATGTTTTTTAGGGTTGGACCTTTGGGGTTATTGGAAAACGGAACTGATTACGGAAATTAATGGCATCGATTGCGTCGTGTAGTTAGATATGCGTTTGGAAATTGTTTTTTTTATTGTGATTTGGTGTTTCCCTTATCTTCTTCTTCAACCGATGGACGTTCAATGGAAATAGGTCTTTTCATGGGAACTCCACAACTCACGATTTTGTGCCGCTTGTATCCAGCGGCTTCCCATGACCTGTGCTAGCCCATAAGCTGCGGTAGCCCAGCGGTAGCACCGTGCGACTCTTTCGAGGAGGTCACGGGTTCAAACCCGGGCAGACACCCATAAGTTTTTCTGTTAAAACTTATGTGGCTAATTTATAATTGTAATTTATCACACGCTTTTCGGTGAAGGAAAACATCGTGAGAAAACCTGCATATCTCTAGAGAATTCTGAAGATATTTGTAACCTACCAATCCGCATTGGAGCAGCGTGGTAGGTCTTAGCTCCAAACCTTCTCTCCAAAAACGGAGAGAGTAGGCCTATTCTCAGCAGTGGGATAGTAACAGGCTGCTACTTACTTACTTACCCGACCGTTGACCCACCGTGTGGTATCCGGCTGAGTAGAATAGACCACTCTCATTTCTTGCCGAGGTGTCGTAAAAGGCGACTAAGGTAAGACGACCCGCAGTGTGGTTTCAAGTTGAGTAAGAATAGACTAAAGATAGTCTTCTCTACTCAGCCGGAAACCACACCGCGGCGGGTCAACTGACCTTAGAAGAATCGATAAACAAACAAATTTTTGAAAACGTCGGCCCTCGGCGGAAATCAAACCCGCGATCCCCGGAACTGAAGGTAAGGTCGCTACCAACTATGCAAACAGACCAGTAATTTATCTTTGATTTATGACCAAAATTGCAGTAACCAATCCGACTGTCAAGTATATCAAGTATTGGCAAACCTTTATTGATTGCAAGCATTTAAAGACACCGTCATTTTGATCATAAAACAAGTTAAAGTAACCACAGACAGACACGCAGACCTCACATTAGCATTTATATAAATATGCATACTTATGGAAGTTATTTCACATTCATATATTACAATTATTAATATATCAACGCATTCCTCGCATGTACTTGAAACAAGTTTGGAAAATTTCAAGCAGTTACTGTTGCTTTGCGGAAATTTATAAATACGCGAATAATAATACGCGAGTCAACAAGTCAATTGTAACGCCGATTTTATCGATCAAAGTGACGTAGATTAATTGATTATTCACATTTCAATTATATCAATAAGTTTTTTTTTACTATAGTATGTGATAACGTGAAATAATACAAAAGTAATAATAAAGTTATCTAATAAAAGTAATAATATAGCTATAATTCGCGATGAAGTAAAATAGAAAATATATATAATGCTAAATGTAGAGTGGACAATCCGTTTTCATGATATATGCAGGATTCGTAAAAACACATGCACAAACCTCCACCACCACAATACACAAGAACTACATACGTTCACTATCACTCAACAATCGTTTCGCCCGCAACCGAGGCATCATAAGGAGATAGACTCTACGACAAAACTCTACGATAAATAAAAGTTGTAGCTTCATTAATCATATTGATCCTTGACGATTCAAAAGTGCTTGAAAGAGCTTCACTACATATTATAAAACAAAGTCGCATATATCCTATGTACGCATAAAACTTTAAAACTACGCAACAGATTTTGATGCGGTTTTTTTTAATAGATAGAGTGATTCCAGAGGAAGGTTTGTACGTATAATAACATTCGATACGGAGTAGAGAAATACTGTAATTTTTGAGGTTTCTGTAAATAATTACATTTTTTTCCTTACATTGCAAACGCAGGCTAAACCCTACGAAATTTATCAAAATAATGTACTAAGTATTTGTACACCTTGAAAAGGTCTACAGAAAAGTCCGCGATGGTATATGTCTATCTCTTATGGATAACCCACTATAGCATTTTTTGTCATTTACTTTTTACGAAAAATAATGCCTTATTTTTGAAGCAATTTTTATACAATACAGCATTAATCCTTATCCAATTAAGAACCTTAAATAAATAGTTGATTTAATATAGATCAATATGGCCGTTTACAGCATGTAATTTAAGTGAACATTTTCGTAGATATTACAGATTTAAAATGCCGTGAGGACGCCGCGCTTCGCCCTATAACACTTCGACTTTAGCAGCTATGTCCCTCTTTCAAGAGTTTGTTTAAAGACATTCTGTAATTAATTGTAAAAATAAAATACATAGGGAAAATGTAAAACTAAATAAGCAAATATTTACTATATGAATTTAGATATTCAAAGATAGCAGGAAATATTCTTGGAATAGGGAGAGGGAAATTGTTTTTCTCCAAATTTAACTCTTGCGGGCCACGGGCAGTAATGAATAAATCAAAACTACTGGATCGATTTTAATAAATTTTTTTCACTGAGTGACATGGGCTATATATTTTATACCCGTGCGAAGCAGGGGCAGGCCGCTAGTATTTGAATAAAGATTATTTTGATTTGATTTGAATTTAAAATTAATAAATATAAAAAATATATAATAATATAATAATTATAATAAAAAAGTAATAATATAAGTTTTTTTTTTAATTTACAGCAAAAATGTACAAGTCATAGCTATCTCAAATTACTTACACGCTAGGACTATACAAATCATGCCCACGTAGAATGGTCCCAAGAATGCTGGCAGCGTTTCCGCGCTGAATCGCTAAGCTGATTCTTTGTGCGAAAAAGGAGCCAACCCTGTTATAAATTTGAATTTGAATTGAAATTATACGTGGTTCAACTTACGGTGTACCAAAACAAAACTACCTTTTAGTATAACATGTTGGCATGGTGCTAGGAAATGTTCATACCATCAATCACGCCTGACTCAATGTGTAAAAATGTATTAAATTCCAAATATATGGCCGGTCTTGTATTTACATGGCGTTTAATGTATTACCACCTTGAGAAGGAACAAAGTTAAATGACAAATATGTGCTTTATTTGCTATTATTAAGTTTAAGTACATGAGTGACTGAGCCTTGCTGAGTAATTTTTTACAAAATAAAAAAAAATAAAAAATAATTCGGTAGGTTGGGCTTGATCCTAGCTAGCTAGTAGTAACTAGCTAGTATGTTCATTTCTCGAGACCGTCCGTTCTCCGAATAAGCTACGCTAACTTAACAATTTATGGCAAAAATAGTGTTTTTATATTTAATGTAAATTTTAGTGTTATTAAATACCCAAGAACAGGGATAAAACTATTTTTTGAAATAAAACCTAGGTAGATCGATTTTTCTCCCCCAAAACCCCCTACATGCTGAATTACAGTATACCACACGGCAAGAACTCTTATCGGTACGGTAAGAATAGAATAGACCACCCTCATTTCTCACCGAGGTATCGGAGAATACGACTAAGATAAGTTCACGTTAGACGGCCGGTCGTAAAATACCTGGCCAAATCATATTGTGTCGACCCCACTTAGAGTGGGATATAGGAAGGAGGTCGATGAGCGTTACGTAGATCCATAGTACAAAAGTAATAATTACATTATTTTGCTATAATCCACTTACACTTATACCAGCCGAATACCAGAAGTTAAGTAAATCTTTAATATTTAAATGAGTTAATATTGTACGTATATATACAAATATATTTTCCGAATCTCGGAAACGGCTCCAACTATTTCCCTGAAATTCTGTAGGGCTTTTGGGGGAGAAAAAACGATTTAGCTACGTTTTATCACTGTTTTTGGACACTAAAAAACTACGCAAATAGGAATAGATAGCAACTCATAATTTGAGTTGTCAAATACAAAGCTTTGATAGCCTAATAACGCGCGAACCAAACAAAAAAGTTCTTAACCTGGAATTAATTCCATCATACGGTGCTTTTATTTATTGCATTATTTATATCTTTAAAAAAATTACCGGCAAGGCTCGGTCATCGATAAATTAATTAACTCGTTTACAATACGACGTGTTTGTTTACATTAACATTTTCATTGAAGTTAGGAACATACATCACGATCAACTATGGTGGCAGAACACCTTGGAACCAGAAATAAACAAAGTACCAAGTCCAGTACAATACGACCTCGAGACACTGCCAGCTTGTTTTGTCGGAGATTATAAATAATTCATTCAGTGAAATTAATAATTCTCTCGTTTTGATTGATAGCTTTATTAGCAAGAAGATAATTTCGGGAGCTATATTTGTTATATTGATGGTTATTTTAGGGGTTTTGAATGGGGTTAATTGCTTAAAAATAATAGGGAAGTAAACGTAGGCTTTATAGACAAAAAGTAAGAGGAAGGTGAAGAAAAGCATAGCGATGAGACTTCTGCAACCCATAATGCATAATTCATAATCTTTAGTCTATAATCCATACCTTATATCTTATTATCCATATTCCGTAACCCATAATGCATAATTCATAATTTTCAGTCTATAATCCATACCTTATATCTTATTATCCATATTCCTTAACCCATAATGCATAATTCATAATTTTCAGTCTATAATCCATACCTTATATCTAATTATCCATATTCCTTAACTCATAATGCATAATCCATAATCTTCAGTCAATATTCCATACCTTATGTTTTATTATCCATATTTCTTAACTCATAACGCATAATTTATAATCTTCAGTCTATAATCAATACCTTATATCTTATTAACCATATTCCTTAACCCATAATGCATAATTCATAATTTTCAGTCTATAATCCATACCTTATATCTAATTATCCATATTCCTTAACTCATAATGCATAATCCATAATCTTCAGTCAATATTCCATACCTTATGTTTTATTATCCATATTCCTTAACCCATAATTCATAATTCATAATCTTCAATCTATAATTCATACTTTGTATCTCATAATTATGTAGTATGTATATATATATATATATATATATATATATATATATATATATATATATATATATATATATATATATATATATATATATATATATATATATATATATATATATATATATATATATATATTTATGTGTGTGTGTGTGTGTGTTTGTATGTGTGTATATATATATATATTTGTAATCTATATTATGTCTCATATTATTATATTATATTTACTTGTACCTATACCACAACTCATTATCTTTCCCAATACTCTTGGGGCTGCTGGAAGAGATCGCTTATAGCGATAAGCTTTCCTATGTATACTTTGTCTTAATTTAATTGTTATATATTAAATGTTGGTACATAAAATAAATAAATAAAAATAATTCTTATTCCTTAACCCATAATCCATAATTCATTATCTACAATCTATACTCTTTACCCTATATTTTATTATCCAGATTATCTAACCCATAATGCATAATTCATAATCTTCAGTCTATAATCTATACCTTATATCTTATAATCTATATTCCTTAACCCATAATACTTAATCCGTTATTATGCTTTATGATTCAAAATCCATAATTCCTAATCCGTATTCATAATCCATAATCCATTGCCTATAGAATAGAATAGAATAGAATAGAATAGAAAAAACTTTATTTGTTCTCACACCACGATACAAATTACAAATAACAAAAAAGTAAAAACCACTAAACAGAATAATCTTAAACCTAACAATTAACCTTACCTAGTTAATTTAGTATATATGTAAAGATTTGTACAGTGGTGTGACACCAAAAAGGATGATCACTCAGCCTATCACTATAGAGTATGGATATTTAAAAGATGATTAATAGGAAAGTTGGTTTCTTGTACTTTCTCCTCTTCGTTGGAACAAGGCAACAGGTAAGTTTTATTTATATTATGGAAATATTTGAAGCTTGCGCCATAGACTTTCTTTTAACTATACCGCATCCACTTAGACGAGAAAAATACGATATTAAAGTGTACGAAATTTTACAAACAAAATGCAGCAAAATGCTTAAATTGTTTTTCAAATTGTGAACACAATTAAAATTAAACAATATCTGGGAAAAGAATAAAGAAAGTAAATGCATATCAAATTACAAAAGATACAATTGCTCTTTAAAATCTACTGTTGTTTCAGCTGGAAAGTTCTAGATTTCTTATCTCTTAAGCTCCGTTTCAATCTCACCGTTCAAATATTTTAACTAGCACTTTGAACCGAATAGCGGATTCAGTATAAATTTGGAACATTGTGTTTGCTAATTATAACCTGCAAGGATGTTTTTTGTGATTATACACTCGCATTTGACTGAAAGTAGTTGATAAATCCAGCATTTATTTTGCCTCTAAACACGGAGCAAGCGGGGACTAGATATTATTATATTGCATTTTTTTTAATCCAAATTGACTTTTTATATATACATATATATATATATATATATATATATATATATATATATATATATATATATATATATATATATATATATATATATAAAAAGTCAATTTGGATTAAAATTCATTATCTACAATCTATACTCTTTACCCTATATTTTATTATCCAGATTATCTAACCCATAATGCATAATTCATAATCTTCAGTCTATAATCTATACCTTATATCTTATAATCTATATTCCTTAACCCATAATACTTAATCCGTTATTATGCTTTATGATTCAAAATCCATAATTCCTAATCCGTATTCATAATCCATAATCCATTGCCTATAGAATAGAATAGAATAGAATAGAATAGAATAGAATAGAAAAAACTTTATTTGTTCTCACACCACGATACAAATTACAAATAACAAAAAAGTAAAAACCACTAAACAGAATAATCTTAAACCTAACAATTAACCTTACCTAGTTAATTTAGTATATATGTAAAGATTTGTACAGTGGTGTGACACCAAAAAGGATGATCACTCAGCCTATCACTATAGAGTATGGATATTTAAAAGATGATTAATAGGAAAGTTGGTTTCTTGTACTTTCTCCTCTTCGTTGGAACAAGGCAACAGGTGAGTTTTATTTATATTATGGAAATATTTGAAGCTTGCGCCATAGACTTTCTTTTAACTATACCACATCCACTTAGACGAAGTCACGAGAAAAATACGATATTAAAATGTACGAAATTTTACAAACAAAATGCAGCAAAATGCTTAAATTGTTTTTCAAATTGTGAACACAATTAAAATATATATATATATATATATATATATATATATATATATATACCCGAGTTATATATTTGCCGTTTGCAGTCGAGACCCTAGGGCCATGGAGTCAAAGAGCAAAAATTTTTTATCCGTTTTAAAACCTCGGTTGATTGCCTTTTAAGGTGACAAGAGGGCGTTCTTTTTTTTCGCACAAAGAATCAGCTTAGCGATTCAGCGCGGAAACGCTGCCAGCATTCTTGGGACCATTCAAAGTGGGCATGACTTGTATAGTCCTAGCATGTAAGTAATTTAAGATAGATATAAGTTGTACATGTTTGCTGTAAATAATATACACCTATATTTTAGACTTAAGAAAAAGACCCAGGTTTTTTTGGTCCGCAGTATAGGTGGTCTTATCAATAATAATGAAACGTCATATCTCGTATGGGTTTACGGTTCGTGAAACTAACCAAGTACGAAGTGGGATCGACAGGGTTTACCGCGGGAAATGAGCTTCTGATTGTGTCGTTTCGATATAGGTAGCATTTACACTGTTAAAGCTATGCTATGATATAATTTTTTGTCAGAAAACCCCATTATGGGTCATCACCATCCGACGGGGACGAGCGTCGGGTAGGTCGGACTTGCACCGACTAAACCTGACAGTACTCCACCGCGCTGCTGGTGGCGGGGACAGGGTAACGTTGTATACATTGCCCCTATCCCCGCCAGCAGTGGCTCTGTACGAGTGCGCTACCTCTGGGTCGGGGCCTCTCTAACAGTGGCCCCTCCCTCCGCTAGACGATGCATCGGGAGCACCAGATGCATCGACCGCCCTGGGGACCTTTTTGTTGGGCGTCCGATAAACCAAATTCGGAACGCCCAGAGGTCCCCTTTACGGCGGCATATGCTAAACCTTATATGATATACCTTAAACTTTAGCTTACAATATGCTCAATGCGACAGTATAACGGTGCTTGTATTTTATGTAGTACTTTCTGACTTGACAGACAAATTGTCTTGACTATTTAAATTAGAAAGTTTTATAAAATTTTCTAATGTATAGCAAAACTTATAAAAATCTTGCCGTTATCCCACTCTAAGTGGGGTTAAAACAACATGTTATAAAGATGTTGTTATATGTTTTGGCTTGTTATTTTACGGCCGCCTACCTGACGTCAACTTACCTTATTCACCTTTTACGTCACCTCGGTAAGAAATGAGAGTGGTCTATTCTACTCAGCCGGATACCACACGGTGGGTTAATTTTCCTTATTCGCTTTTTACGATACCTCGGAAAGAAATGAGGGTGGGATATTCTACTCAGCCAGATACCAACCACATGGCAGTTCAACTTACCTCAGTCGCCTTTTACGACAACTCGGTAAGAAATGATGGTGGTCAATTCTACTCAGACGAATACCACATGGCAGATCAACTTACCTTAGTCGCCCTTTAAGACTACTCGGTAAGAAATAAGGGTGGTCATTTTAGTCAGCCATATACTAAACGGCAGAAAAAAAAAACCTATTATTTTCATGTTCACTATAGCAGACCATGAGAGAAAATGAGGTCGTACACATGTTTCTAATACGCCAAGATACCTACATCATAGAATATGGCAATACGAAATGCATATTAAGAGATCGCAAAATAATTTAGTACAATGAAAGATCTGAATCACGATACACAGACAATTAGGCAACGAACAAAATGAACCACCGTTACACTCGCACGTATTAATTTTGTGCCATTGTTATGTCCATTCATTTATATTTTAACATACGGCGTACAGTGTCTCCATTCATCGTTCTGTTCCGACGAGATTAGAATCACCATTGTTCTTAGTGGGATTATCAATAATAATACGGTGTTTTAGATATTCTATTACTCTATATCTTAGATATCATTCTACACGAGCGAGTTTTTCGCAAAAAGTCGTTTTAATATGACGAGTGCTACAAACGAGTAAAACGTTAATTACACGCTGCGTTGCCGCTGCTACATACGATAGACTCACCGTGTGATGGACTTGCCGCATGCCCAATGCGACACGTGATGGACTCACAGTGCAGCTGCTGTGACGTGTAATGCACTCGCCGCATAGCCAATGCGACAAGCAATAGACTGCCGGTGCAGCCGCTATGACGTGTAATAGACTCGCCATATCTCCAATGCAAAACGCGACGGATATACGGTGCAGCTGCTGTGACGTGTAATGGACTCGCCGCATACCCAATGCGACATGTAACGGACTCATGATGCAGCTGCTGCGACATGTAATGGACTTAATGCATGCCCAATGCTACATTTGACGGACTCACGATGGAACTGCTGTGACTCGTAATTGACTTGACGCATGCCCAATGCGACACATGATGGACTCAAAGTGCATCTGCTGCGACGCGTAATGGACTCGCTGCATAGCCAAAGTGACTCGCGGAAAATTTGCGGTGCAACTGCTGTGAAGTGTGTGAATATACTCGCCGTATGCCCAGTGCTGCACGCGACACAAACACGTCGCAGCAGATTAGCAGAGTCGCCATATGCCCAAAGCAAAATGCGATGGATACACGATGCAGCTGCTGCGATGCGTAATGGATTTGACGCATGCCCAATGCGACATATGACGGACTCATGATGCAGCTGTTGCGACGTGTAATGGACTCGATGCATAGCCAATGCGACTGGCGACGGATATACGGTGTAGCTGCTGCGACTTGTAATGGACTCGCCGCATGCCCAATGTTACACGCGACGGACTCACTTTGCAGTTGCTACGACGTGTAATGGACTCACAGTATTAATGCTGCGACGTGTAATTTACTCAACGGGCGGCTGGTACGACACGCAATAAACATACTGCGCGCCCCTTGCGATACCCGACAAATCCAACGAGTTTAAGAAATTCGTCGCTACGATTTTTTGACTGAATAATAGTCGTAGGGAAGAGTTGATAAAATCAGTGATCAAACAAATAGACTTGTGACTTCAAGTGTCACGGCGGATGTGGGTTCGAATCGCGGACAGTCACATATAAGTTTTTCTAGTAAATTTTATGCACCTAATTTGTTGCGTTTTCGGGACAATTCAACTCTAAATGATGGAAAAAACCGGCTGTACAAGTACAAACAACAATATTCTTTATCATCCGCGAAAATAACACAACTCCTCTCTTTAATTCCAAGCACATTATTCCTGTATTTAAGCCAAATAGTCCCTTTAAGTATAAAGCCTGCTAAAAGCGCGTGACTTATATTAATGGGGGCTTAAAAGATCTTTAGCTACATTTCGAGTAAGATGTGTTTCATAATTATGCCATTTTGGTATATTATAAATGCGAAAGAGTCTTTGTATGTCTGTAAGGATTTTGGAATTAATACCAACGATGAAATTTGGCGCAACTGAAAATTAGATAGATGCTTAACATCATAATTTTCCTTCCCTCATCCCACTCTAAGCGGGGTCGGCACAACCCTGATGAACCCTGAACAGCAGCCTGCCAACGTCAACGTACTTTAGTCACCTTTTACGACACCTCGGTGAGAAATGAGGATGGTCTATTCTACTCCGGATACCACACGGCTGATCAACTTACCTTTTTCGCCTTTTACGAAACCTCTTTGGCAATTTAGAAAAATTAAATTGTACGTAAATGTGAGAATTTTAATATTTAAGTTGACGCGAATGACGTTGCATTCCTCATGCCTTATTATTATGCCTTAGAATATATAATTAAGTTTGAATACTACCTGATAGAGAATATTTTTCATATAACAATGACTGGCCCTTTGGTGCAGTGGGTTGTGATCCTGCTTTCAGCTCCACGGGTCGCGGGTTAGATTTTTTCTAACATTTAACATTTTCTATAAACAATTTGTTGGTTCTTTGAGCCTGGGTGTGTATTTGTATTTAAGTATGTATTTAAAAATTACATATGTATATATTCACCAGTTGTCTGTGACCCATAATACAAGTATTAAATTACTACTTTATATCATATTATTAAGTGGACCTCGGGCTTAATAAAGATATAAAAGAAAATATTTTTCCAAATAATTCTCGTTATGGATGGATTATATAAAATCCACTTTGGAATACAGGGTTCAATCGTTGTGTATGGATTATGTTTTTGTATGATTTTCTTTTATTAGACATTCATACATCATAATAGCACCAGTCGGTCTGTTTTCTTATTATTTACAGCAAAAATGTACAAGTCATATCTATCTAAAATTACTTACACGCTAGGACTACACAAATCATGCCCGCGTGGAATGGTCCCAAGAATGCTGGCACCGTTTCCGCGCAGAATCGCTAAGCTGATTATTTGTGCGAAAAAGGAGCCAGTCCTCTTGTCACTTAAAGAGGCAATTAACCGTCTGTCTGTTACACTTTCACGGCAAAAACCACTTTAGCAATAAATATATCTAAGGCCATTAAAATCGACTGAAAATCAGGGCTGATATGCGGAGTCAGCAGATTTCACTATCATCCTGAGTGGCACACCTATTTGGAAATTTGTACCACTGACAGGTACATAACAAGAGTGGGGCATAAGTGGTATATACTCGTATAAACGACTAGTTAGTAGTCCTTATACTTAGTCTATACTTATTATAAAAGTCCATAAAAGTTATCTGTTTGTATGTGATCGATTTTCTCAAAATCTACTGAACGGATTTTTATACGGTTTTTACTAAAAAATAGTGCAACTCTTCCGAAAGATTGTATATAAGATTTAACCGAGTTTAATTTTACAACATCGTAAAATCGTAACAGACAAACAGACTTTCGCATTTATAATATACTAGCTTTTACACGCAACTTCGTATGCCTACACTGTTGTCGTTTCATAGGTTGATAATAGATAGCGCTTTTCAATGTCATCCTATTCCTATAGAATTAATTGGATTTCTAAGACCTATATGTTACCCCGGTGTATAAGGAATAATTGTGCCAAAGTTCATCGATATTGGTTCAGCGGATTGGCCGTGAAAGCGTAACAAACATACATCCATACAAATTTTCACATTTATAATATTAAAGTAGGATTGTATATGACTCAACATATTACATGTGCAAAAATTAACATTAACTGTATAATTTGACTCAAAAAATCAGTATTAGTGTTTTTCACTACGTACAAGATTTTAGATACAAAAAATAGTCCAAAAATTAATGGATCACACATAAGAAACACATTTCCAAACCGGATGGTGAACAACTGCTTATATATAAGTTTTTCTATGCACGCCGGATGTTCGACTTGTACGGTTCAACGCCCCGAAGTTAGTGAAAAGCCATTAAATAAGCGATCGTGGCCGCTTATATATTTGAAAACGCCGCTTACTGCGACGTTGAAGGAATGGTCGAGCGCGTAAACATCACCGAGGCTGCAAGTAGCAAAGATTAGAGCAAAGCGCAGAGTTGCCTGTCTATCGGTCTTCTACAGGATATATTTCGGAGAGTGTGCTGAGGCTCTCCATAACCTTGTTCCTCCATCGCCTTTCTATTATCGCACCGCAAGGCACCGGGAGAATTTCCACCCCTACATCATCGATTTCCCACGAAGGCGCACAGAGCGCTTCGCGTCCTCTTTTTTGTTGCGTACAGCAAGGGAATGGAATTCTCTCCCGGCATCAATATTTCCTACTTCATACAATATGGGTCTCTTTAAAGCTAGAGTGAATAGGCATCTTCTAGGCAAGCGCGCTTTATCTTAAGCTGCATCATCGCTTACCATCAGGCATGATTGCAGTCAAGCGCTCGCTTATTCAGCAAAAAAAAGCACATAGCACACACATAGAAGCACAGCATAGCACATACATAGAAGATTGAGATATAGCGTCATATTCAATCGACTTCGGCTTAGATGCTGCTGACTATAAAGCATGATGACTTCACAGTCATGAAAGTTAAGAGTGGAGCGAAAAGGAACAACTGCTAACGTCGGATAAATGTTTAAAAAAAATGACGACGAACACAATTACACCATGCAATAATGATTTTTATTGGCTATCGCTTACAGCATCAGTAGATGCTGTAGTAAAGTATGGAATGACACTGACAGTTAACATTCAATCTATAATATATTTTAAATGCGAAAGTATCTCTGTCTGTTACGCTATCATTGTTAACACGCTGGACCAATGTTGATAGAATATGGTATAATCAGAACTTATACTTCTTTCGGGTACAAGAAAAAAACAGTGATAGCATTATTTAGAGTACGTAAATACTTAATCAGGCGCAATCATAACGGGTACCGATTTGTAAATTATACCTAGCAAATTAATATATTAAAGCGTTTATAAATTATAAACGCTGTCTTAAAGTAACGGCCTGTCACTGTCCCACTGCTGGGTATGGGCCTCCCCTCTCTTGAATTGGAGAGCAGGGTGGAGCTTAGATCAAGCACGTTGCATCAATGCTGGATTAGTAGGTTATACATATTCCAGAAATTCTTTAGTGATTTACAGATTTCCTCACGATGTTTTCTCAACCAAAAAGCATATGATAAATTACAATTATCAATTAGACACATACATAAGTTTAATAGAAATACTCATTAGTGCCTGCCCGGGCTTTGAAGCCCCCGCTGGTCTATTACAGCTATATGCTTGCAAAACTAGATGCAAGTTTAAGTAAAAATTATTTTAATTTTTCGTAGCTTCATTAATCATCGTTAACCTTGATGATCTTGAACCTTGATCAAAAGTGCTTTTAACAGCTAATTTGAACAAAGATTATTTTGATTTGATTCAAAATATACGCTACGTTCATAGCTCTACAAGTCATCAAGAATTGGCACACAAGTTTAGTGGACCGTCTAGTGCACTCGCAATAGTAAATAGACGGCTACCTATCGCCACCGATGTTATGAAATACGGAAACACCATCTCGTATATCATACTGGACTCGATAAATTCATGCCATTCGTTATATTTATCTTTGGCTTATATTAAGAAAGCTCACTGTCACTCAACGAGCGATGAAAACTCCAAATAAAAAAATATATGGGACACTTACACACGGTCGTCCGTCTCCAAAGTAACTTCATACTTGTACTATGGTAGACATACAACTGGTGAATATATACTTATATAATTTTTAAAAACATCCTTCAATACGAATATACACACAGACTCGAAGATCTACTAATTCATTTATAGAAAATGTTGGCCTGAAGGCAGGGTCACTACTCACAACGCCAACGGGCCAGTCGACTATAAGACAGACTATAAATTTGAGTAAAGTAACTGTTAAACAGTGCACGATATAGGCCTTTTTTATGTCAGGAACCCATTATGGGTCATCACCGTTCGACGGAGACGAGCAAGGATATGTTTGACTTGCACCAACTAACCTAACAGTGCTCCACCACGCTACTGGTGGCGGAGACAGGGTACTGTTGCACACGATACCCCCATCGCTGCTAGCAGTGGCTCTATACCCCACAGAACGCCACCTCTGGGTCGAGTCCTTTCTAAACAATAGCCCCTTCGCTGATCGATGTATCGGGAGCACCAGAAGCATCAACCGCCTGGAAGACGTAACTCCAGCGAGCATCCGATAAACTCTGTTGGGAGCGGCCGGAGGTTCTCGTTAGAATGGTATGCGACGGATTTCGACAAGTCACCACTGCTGGATATAGGTCTGCTCTCTCCATTTTAGGAGAGAAGTGCTGGAGCTTGACCCTACGTTCTGCTCCAATACGCATTGGTAAGTTACTGATCAAGTGTTAAGAGATAAGTAAATTTCCTCAAGAAGTTGTCTTTCACTAAAAATTATGTGAATCAACGAATATAGAAATCCAAAAACGAAAAGTCAGGCAACAAAAGACTCAGTGGCACCTGTATGGGGGTTGACCTCGCTAGTAAGAGTAACACCAAAGCCAAATCCTACAATCATGCCATCCTATATACATCCATACATGCCAAATCCAAAACATTCTTTATTCAAGTGGATTGTTTTTAGTACTTTTGTATCGTCAAATGTTTTCAAAGAAGCTACCACTGATTCAGATATTTGGTCCTACCGAGAATAACTAGCTAGCTTTAATTGTTGCAACTTGATGCGTAGCTGACTTCAGTTAAGATATACTACTATCACTCAAATAATCTTCAATTGTACAGTAAGCCTTATATAGCAGCATCGTTTTAAAATAATGTCTGATGTTGTGTAAACACAAGTCTAGATAATGTTAAGTAATTTTGTCATAAAAACGTGTACTGAGACCAACAGATAATTTTCGGACCTTTTGGAGGCGCAACCTAATGGTCATAGAAATTTTAAGCAAATAAAAATATCTAGTTCCTCCTACTGGAACTGGAGGGAAATTCATTGTGTACTTTAACTTTACATTGACGTGCGCGAAGTAATGGGTGCAGTTTAAATTATATATAAAATTCCATAAGTTGGCAAACCAATAAGAAAACCCAAAATGGAAAATCCACTTTTAAATGTACGCAATTTTGAAAGTGGATCGATTTCAAAACTTTCCTTCCTATTAACGTGTAATTGTCGTTAAAACCAAAGAATGGCCAACCAGGTGCCCTTGACTTCCTTGACTGTAAATGGAAACACCAAAATTCGATTTTCAAAATCTTAATTTGATCAGGAACTACGGATTACTGATACAACTAAGGAGAAAATTTGATCTGCAAACGGTATAAAAAGCTCAGAGTATCTGCGTGAACAAATCAAAGATTAGGAGAACTAACAAAGTGACTGACTCTAGAGAAATTCTGACAAATGTACAACCTTCCTATACTCATTGGAATAGCACGATGTAAGCTCCAACCCTTGTCTCCCAAAGGAGGGAATAGATCTATGCCCAACAGTGGGATGGATGAGGCGGTACTTTTTTAAAGGTAAAATTGGTTTAGTGGAAAAAAACCTCAAACTTCTTTTTTGAAAGTTTGCGTATATGACAGTAAAATTAACCTTTTTATTCTATTTATATTTAAGCAGTTTTTCAATGCCTGAAAACAGGGGTTGTACGACATTTTATACATTAAACTTAGGTAGTAAGATCGATTTATCACCACCGAAACCTCCTACATACAAATTTTCATGAAAATGTTTCGAGCCGTTTCCGAAATTCAGATTATAAAAGACTAGCTAAACCGGCAAACGTTTTGCCATATAAATTATTGCTGCTCCTCTCCTATTCATCTTAGCGTGATGTTATATAGCCTATAGCCTTCCTCAATAAATGGTCTATCTTACACTCAAAGAAATTAAATCGGTCCAATAGTTCCTGAGATTAGCGCGTTCAAACAAACAAACTCTTCAGTATTATATATTAGTATAAATTTGGTCGTTTGAATATTATTACAAAAAAGATTTGACATAAAATAAATCTTTTTATAAAATTAAAAGTAGTTAGACAACCCTCATTTTTTACCGAGGTGTTGTAAAAGGCGACTAAGGAAAGTCGACGTGCCGTGTGGTATCCGGCTGAGTAGAATAGATCACCCTCATTTCTTACCGAGGTGTTGCAAAAGGCGACTTAGATAATTTGACGTCAGACAGGGGGCCGGTCGTAACAATCGTAGCCATACCATGTTACATCATGTTTATAACATGTTGTGCTGACCACACTTACAGTGGGATAAGGGTAGGGCGATGATGACGATAGGCATGCTACTCTACTACTGTACTACTGTAACTACTCGGCCGATTTGAAAGTTCTTTGAGTGTAAGATAGTCCATTTATCGAGTAAGGCGATTGATATAATCACGCCAAGATGAATAGGAGGAGAGCAGCAATAATTAATATGGCAAAACGTTTGCCGGTTCAGCTAGTCTTTTATAAACTGAATTTTGGAAACGGTTCGAACCGAAAATTTAATGAAATTTCGGTTCGAAATTTTAATGAAAATTTGTATGTAGGAGGTTTCGGGGATGATACATCGATCTTACTTTACTTACTTAAGTTTAATTTATAAAATGTCGTTCAACCCCTGTTTTCAGGCATTGAAAAACTGCTTAAATATAAATACAATAAAAAGGCTAATTTTACTATCATATACGGCAAGTGAAATAAAAGCTTTTAATAAAAAAAGATTATGAAGCAGTCAACAGTATTTGCTTAATCAGGTACATACATACAGGTTTCGGGGATGATGATCTATCTAGGTAAGTTTAATTTATAAAATGTCGTTAATCCCTGTTTTAAGCCAATGAAAAAGTGCTACAATATAAAAAGAGTAAAAAGGTTAATTTTGCCGTCACACATACACGGCAAGTAGTATATTTGTATATATATATATATATATTATTTGTATATATATATAATATACTTGAAAAGCTTACTTTCAGTTAAGCTACTTACTTTTCAGTTTCATTCAGTTAGTTCAGTTCATTAAGTTACTTATTTTCAGGTGATATGCCTGATGCAAACAAATAAATTCCAAAATATAACTTTTGTGCATATCACCGCGTCACATAATTACGCCTCAGAAACTTTTATGTCCAATTTCAAAACCACACATTAACGCCCAAATCATAATAAGACAATAATGGGAAAAAGTGAACTCGGAACAAATAGAACACCGGGTTTCCCCCACTCTTTTCCCGAATATACTTCGCGAACCCGGATATGTCCGCTACCGTTACTTCATAGAGTATTTAGTCAATAAATATATATAAATACAGCGGTACCGAGATCGCCTTGTTTCAATCTGACCGCGGTCAGGCAATATCGCATTTTAAATTTTAAATATATAAATAATTGCTATTTACGTGATAACAGACGCGGAATTGATTAACAGACGGCGCCGCGTTACAAAAAACGCGCGACAATAAAAAAAATTAAACATTTAAATGTCAATTAAAATATATCTGGATTGTGACAGTTTTTTTTCCATACCAAAGTGGTTTTGTGAATGTTGAAGAAAACCCGCGGAAAGTTTATCGTTACTGAAAAACAATTGTATAAATTGTGACTCAAACAGTAATAGACAGTGTAAATATTGTGTCTTAAAATTAAATAGGTGCGAAAATAAACTGATATCGTCAAACGTGTGAGTAATTTAGAAATGTAATTATTTTTTATTTGTATACATAAATGAATAAAATTTATAAATAACTTAATAATAATAAAATTTATAAAATTGACTGGCTCATTGGCGCAGTGGGTAGTGATCCTGCCTTCAGCTCCGCGGGTCGCAGGTTCGATTCTCATTCGAAATCGATCACATACGGATAGACATTTTTGAGATTTTTTTAATAATATGTATAGATAATCATCTTATCTTGGCTACGAATTTTACGACCGGCCGCCTGCCTGACGTCAACTTATGTTAGTAGAATTTACAATACCTCGATAAGAAAGAGGGTGGTCTATTCTACTTAACCGGATACCACATGGTGAGTCAACTTACCTTAGTCGCCTTTTACGACACCTCGGTTATAAATGAAGGTGGTCTATTCTACTCAGCCGGATACCATACGACGTTTATAATTTGTATAGATAAACTTTTGAATAATTTATAGAAGCAATCTTTACTTTGCGTAATACCATAGTACAGAAGTTATGATATTATTATTTTGCTATAATCCGCGTATGTTAAGAGAATCTATGTAATGCTAAGTGTAGGAAGCAGGCGACGTTCACTTACCCTATATATACAGGACTAGGGATGTGAAATGGAGAAGAAAAAATCGATTAATAAAAAAAGATTTTTTCCCTGTAAAATAAATCGATTTTTTAAAAATCAAGTAGGTAATTTGTTACGTATTAATAGATTTTTTTAAATCGATTTTTTTCTGACTATTTGAAAGGTTGTTTTTTATTAATAATTATTTACAATAAAGGCCAATTAAAGTGGACTGCTGCCAAGAAATAATAACAGATGCGCTGTTTGTGAAATTAGATTAAAATGGCGAGTTTAGGCTACATAGGTTTCATCCAACAATCCATCAAGATATCTTATATTAAAAAATTAGAAAAAAAGTTAAAAAAAGAAAAAGAGGAAAATTAAAATAATCGATTTCGATCGATTTTAGAAAAATATTCGTCAAGCACCACGCACACTCACTACGACCGTTTCGCCCTACAACCGAAGCAAGATTAGGATAGGCTCCACGACAAAATCGTAATAAATTACGGAAGATGCCTATATTTTTTTTAGCAAACGCGGATTATAACAAAATATATTTATCATAACTTCTGAATAATGAACTTGTAAAACGTTTTAAATTACAATCGACCTCACAAAAGGTCACTTTTCTTAATATAAAAAAACTTCCGCTTTAGTAAATTATATACTTTCAATTGATAAGTATTTATTTATTATTAGCTGGTTGACCGAGCATTGCTCGGTAATTTTTTTCAAAAAAAAAAAGAAACTTCAAAAAAAAAAATTAGGTAGTTGGGATCGATCCTAAGTATTATCAGTTTTCGAGACTGCCCGTTTCCCGAAAGCTACGCTGACTTGACAGTATATGGCAAAAATAGTGTTTTGTATTCAATATAAATTTTAGTATTTTTTAATGCTCAAAAACAGGGATAAAACGAATTTTTGTACATAAATCCTAGCTAGATCGATTTTTCTCCCCCAAAACCCCAATATGCTAAATTTCGGAATCACGGAAACGACGATTTTTCTGAAATTCAGTATATAGGGAGTTTTTAGGGGAGAAAAATTTATCTAGCTTTTATTTTAAAAAAATCTTGTTTTATGCCTGTTTTCCGGGAAAATGCTAAAATAAATAAATAAATATATGGGAGACTTGCACACACGGTCGTCCACCCCCAAAGTAAGAAACTTACCTAATACTTGTGTTATGGTAGACAGACAACTGGTGAATATATTCTTATATAATTTTAAACACATACTTAAATACAAATATACACCCAGGCTCAAAGACCAACAAATTCATTTATAGAAAATGTTGGCCCTCGGCGGGAACCGAACCCGCAACCCGCGGAGCTGAAGGCAGGATCACTACCCACTGCGCCAACGGGCCAGTGGGTAGTGCTGCCAAAATTACTTTTATAGACTTCTATTTATAGATTTAATTATAATCTTACTAATATTATGCATGCGAGAGTTTGTGAGTATGGATGTATGTTTGTTAGTCTTTCACCGCGAATCCACTGCACCAATATGGATAAAATTTGGCACAATTATTCCTTATACACCGCAATAACATATAAGCAATAGAAATGCTGTTAATTCAGGAAAAGGATGAAATTGAAAAGCGCCAGCTATTATCGACCTATCACACGACAACAGTCCACACGAACGATGTCGCGGGTAAAAGTTAGTTATATTTGCTTATATTTGCTAAATATATTTGCCTAACTGATAAAATCATCATCATCATAATACAAGTAAGTAGCTGCCTGTTACTTCCCACTGCTGGGAATAGTCCTCTTCTCTCCGTTTTTCAAGAGGATTGGAGCTAAGACCTACCACGCTGCTCCAATGCAGATTGGTAGGTTACATATCTCCAGAATTCTCTAGAGATATGCAGGTTTCCTCACGATGTTTTCCTTCACCGAAAACCGTGTGATAATTTGCAATTATCAATTAGATATATAAGTTTTTACAGAAAAACTCATTGGTGTCTTGCCCGAGTTTGAACCCGTGACCTCCTCGAAAGAGTCGCACGGTGTTACCGGTGTTATCGCAGCTTTAAAATCTCTCTAATAAATCACAGTTCTAATAAAAGCATAAATTTAAAATTGCGTTCATCCTTAACTCAACCGAGAATCGAGTCCAGTACCTATTGTTTCTGTTGAGATTATTCGCTGCCGTTACTAAAAGCTTTCGATACAGTTAATAGAACGAAATTCGTGATAAGATAATCACCATTTTTAACCTAATTGCATAATAAAGTCGCTATTGCATTGCGACGGTATATTAATTGTTACTTAAAATTAGTTTCGATTGTAACCTTTATCCTTAAATTTAAAAATAATGATAACACTAAGTAATTATCATCATTCTCTTGCTCTTATCCCATTGTAAATGGGTTCGGTATAACAAGTTTCAAACATGTTATTACATGTTTTGGCGAGGTATATTACGTCCTGCCTAACGTCAATTTACCGTAGTCGCCTTTACAATATCTCGATAAGAAATAGGATTGTCTATTCTAATTAGCCGGATACCACACGGTGGGTCAACTCATTTTAGTTGCCTTTTACATCACCTCTGTAAGAAATCAGGGTGGTCAATTCTACTCAGTCGGATGCCACACGGCAGATCAACTTACCTTAGTCGCCTTTTACGACACCTCATTAAGAAATGATGGTGGTCTATTAAGCTATTTAGTATTTTGATAGATCTACAACATTACTTTAGTGTATATCTATTGGTTCACGCGGCGCACCCAATTAAGCTCCCATCAAGCGAAAATAGCGTGTTTTTTACAACGTGCATCTTTGACACTGTTAACATAAAATCCTTTCTTTTAGTAGAATTCATACAAAAATTTGTTAGATTTTGAGAAAATCGATCACGTCCAAACAGACAGCTTTTGGGAAATTTGTTTTATAAGTATTGACACTGCTGTCCACAGTCTATGTTTGTATTCAGAGATATATTTGCACACGCGCAATCAACTGCGATTTATGTAACTGGGTCGGTAATCGGTACATAATAAACAAAACAAAGCTACCGTTACCCGATATCTATATTAACAATATTGCCACTTCTTTTCTGTTAGTCCAGTTATTTTCAAAATGAATATCAAATTCAAATTATAATAAATTGTTTTGTATCTGTATTTAAATATTGTGCTTAGGCCCGTTTTTAAGCATAAAATACACGTGCTAGAAAACCTTTCGAAAATAACGACGTCGACCTCGTAACGATCAATTATTAAGATTTGAATTCCAAATTTTATTTAAAGATATTTATATGTAAAATATAAAGCTGAAAAGTATTTTTTTGTTTGATTGTTTTAACGTGCTAATCTTAGGAAATACTGGACCGATTTGAAAAATTATTTGATTGTAATATATTCCATTTATCGAGAAAGGCTATAAAAAAACTATAAACGACTATATAACATCACGCTAAGATGAATAGGAGAGGAGCAGCAATTAAAAATATTGCGAAAACGGCAAAATTTAAAGCAAGTCAATTTAAGTAAACGGTGAAAGTTATTAAAAAATCATGTGAACAAAATTGAGCCCTCTGAAAGTTCTAAATAAAAGCACGCGACAGCATATGTCTAGCTTTTAAAGTTAACTCACTTCAACCAAATAATTTATAGAATTAGACGTTACTTTGTGGAGATCGAAAATACAAAAGTAATAATAAAATTATTTTGCTATAATCCGCGATGAAGTAAAATAGAAAATATATATAATGCTAAATGTAGAGTTGACAATCGGTTATCATACCTGATATATGCAGGAATCGTAAAAACACATGCACAAACCCCCACCACCGCCACCACGATACACAAGCAGTACATACGTTCACTATCACTTTTTATTTTTACTTTTACTCTTTAACCATTTTTATGTTTATCAAAATACTATCTATATAATCATTTCATTATACGCCGTGTGGTATCCGGCTGAATAGAATAATACCACCTTCATTTCTTACCGAGGTGTCGTAAAATACAACCAAGATAAGTTGATGTCAGGCAAGTAGCCGGCCGTAAAAACGTAGCCAAATCATGTGACAGCATGTTTATAACATGTTGTGCTGACCCCACTTAGAGTGGAATGAGGGATATATTATTACTTTCCATTTTAACCATTTTTATAGTTATCAAAATACTATATAACGGTTTTCATCTATAAAAAGTTTGTTTTAGAAGTTGTCTTTGATTGAAATTGCTATACGCGATCAGCTTGCCGATTTCGAACGCAATCGTATCATTGGGTCAGAAGACATCTGGACCGGATACCGCTACCTGTGCTCTAGTATGCGATAGATATCATCTATTGGATTATAGAGAAACGTGTTGCGAGTGCAATTTGAGTTAGGGTTGTCACACGGCTCCAAATTTTTATTAAAAATGCTCAAAAAAAGGACTGTTGGAAGACTTCAAGCAAACAATCGCCTACAACCCGAGAATGGACAGTTTTTCGACCCTTTTTTTATGTCAGGAAAACCCATTATGGGTCATCACCGCCCGAAGGGGACGGGCGGCAGGTATATCGGACTCGCACCGACTAAAAACCTGAGAATGCTCCACCACGCAACTGGTGGCGGGAACAGGGTACCGTTGTACACATTGCCCCCATCCCCGCCAGCAGCAACTCTGACCCCAGAGTGCGCCACCTCTAGGTCGGGGCCTCTCTAAAAAGTGGCCCCTCCCTCCGCTAATCGGTGCATCGGGAGCACCAGATGCATCGACCGCCTCGGGGACCTTTTCAGATGGGCGTCCGATGAACAGTTTTTCGATTCTGACCTTACTTTTCGACCTTACTCTTCGACCTTGAACAAGACAGCAATGACTAGATGTAACTCGTAAATCGTTCGTGGGTTTGGGTATAAGATTGTACAATAAAATTCCGCAATCAATTTTAGCTTTGCCATTACAGCAGTTTAAATACACTGTTATAAAGATGCTGATACAGAAAGCCTATACTCTTGAAGATTACTTAGAAGATAAAAATATGAGGATATAGCTACTCTTCGACCCTGTACAAGACAGTAATGACTAAATGTAACTAGTAATAAGAACTAAATTTTTAATAAGCAATCACCGAGTTTCTTGCTGGCTCTTCTCTGTAGGAACAGCTTTCCGAACCAGCAGTAGAGTTGACGAATCAAAAGCACTTGTTTACAAGTTTAATTGAATAAAGAATATTCTATTTGAATTTTTGAATTTCGGACACGGCATGAAAAGGGGCATTAGAGTGGGATCAGGGCAGGATGATGATGATGATAAGTATATATTCACCAGTTGTCTGTCACCCATAACACAAGTATTAAGTTACTTACTTTGCAGACGGATGACCGTGTGTGTAAGTGTCCCATATATTTATTTATAACATGACAAACGTTCCAACTTTTTGTTAGCGCCAATACAATTGACGCGTAATGAATTCAAGTATTCTTGGACTTGCCCACCCGGACATCCTATTTTGATCCGGTTGGCGCTATACAATTGACAGGGCAGTCTCGATTACATAATAAGATACGACATTTTGTTTATATATACATCATCATCACCCTCCTGCCCTTATCCCACTCTAAGTGGGGTCGGCACAACATGTCGAAAACATATACACATAAACATAAACATGTTGTTACATGATTTGGCTGCGTTTTTACGGCTGCCTGACGTCAACTTACCTTAGCCGTATTTTACGACAACTCGGTAAGACATTACGGTGGTACTATTCCATTCAGTCGGATACCACACGGCGTATATATATATATATATATATATATATATATATATATATATATATATATATATATATACATCTTGCACATCATGTTGCGTCCTACATGGCACTTTTTACCGATCTTGTTGCGTCCAACCGACTTGTTGCATCCAGTATACGGACGCAGGATAAACCAACCCTAAAAATTTGTCAGGAGCCGTGTTTTTATATGTATAATGCGTGGGCAAAAAATTGGATGGGACGTTATTTTATCGCGGGAATGAATTCCGATGTATTTATTAGTTCAGCGAGTTGCCGCGCACAATTTGGAGGTCGCTACGTGCTCGCGTATATTTGGGCACGTATATTATATTTCTGATGCTAGCATTCTATTGCCTCCGACGTATATTTTAAAAAGTTTTTTTCAATTTTTATTTAGCATTATCTTGCGTCCAAATTTCTTCCCAATTTAATCGTTTTTATAAGTGATGCGGGGGCCCAAAGGGTGCGCGCGCGAGTCCTACGTTTTGTTAATAAACAAACATTGAGCCGTTAGGACGCGTTTTAATTTGCAAAGTGATTGTACTCATAATTGCGTATATTATTATTATTGTAAAACTGTAAATATGAAGAGAGCGGATAAGACATCGCTAGTTGCTAAATCAGATCTTCTTATTTGTGCTTAAGGATCCCAATATTAAAAAAGTCATTCGGAAAAACATTTTATTAATGTGGTTTCAAGAATAGTAAGAGAGTTAGCAAAATTATTAATCGAAATTTAAAAAATTAATAATTCTATAATAAATTTATTGAGTGCCTTAAAACCATTCAGTTAAGATCTTATGGCAGAGGCAACTAAAGTTGTAGATAACTGTGATGCCAAAAAGTATAGATTCGAAACCTTCTTTTGCTATGAATGTTTCAACTACTTTTAAACAATGCTGCAATATAGCCATTATGTTTGCATTGAAAAAACAAGGTCCTTACAATGAAATCAATAGCGCAGAAACAGAAGCAGATCTTAAGACATTAATGCATCTTATAGATGCAATTTTGCGACATGTCATCTCCAGTCAAGCTGCAACAGATTTAAACAAAAAGAAGTGGAATAATGTCACTATAGTCCCGTTAGCCAATGAAGCTGCAGCCAAAATCAAATCAGGGTACTACTGTTGCAACGTATATTCAGTTATTAGATAACATTTATTGCAAAGTTTTATTATTATTACAAAGTTCTCGAGGGATAATCAAGATTATCTGGACCCAAAAACCCAAAATCAATTTCGTCTACGCGACTCTAGCAACCTTTATACAAATATTTAGTATAACTGAGAATGATATGAAACATTTAGCTACGTTTATGGGCCATACCGGTGACGTGCATAAAAAGGCATATAGATTGCCGGATTACGTGGCATCATCACTATCAGCCCATTTTCGTCAATTGCTGGACATAGGCCTCTCCAATTATTCGCCACTTAGTCTGATCCTTGGCTTTCTACTTCCATCCACTGCCCGCTGTCCTACGTATATCGTCACTGGTCTCCACTCCAGAACACGTCTACCCCAACGGTCATCGGTTCTGCGACAGGTATGGCCGGCCCATTGTCACTTCAGCTTGCTTATGCGCTTAGCTATGTCGGTGACCCTAGTTCTCCGACGGATTACTTAGTTGCGAATACGATCCCTCAGAGAAACCCCGAGCATAGCTCTTGCCATAGTCTGCTGAGCGTCTTTAAGCTTGTGGACCGCCTTAGCTGTTAGTGTCCACATTTCGGCACTGTAAGTCAAGACAGCTAGGACACACTGGTTAAATACTTTAGTCTTTAAACTCTGCGGGATGGGTGACGAGAAGACTCAACGTAGATTGCGGAATGCTGCCCAGCCTAGCTGTATCCTTCTCATAATCTCACACTCGAAATTGTTGTTTTCTAGTTCGTGCGTCTGTCCTAGGTAAATGTAGTTATCAACAATTTCGAGAGTGACCCCATCTAAGGAAATCGGTCCCGGAGCAACGTGCTCGTTGCACATGATTTTGGTTTTACTCAAGTTCATCCGGAGAGCGATCCTATGAGAAGAAACAGCCGGTCCATGCAACATCCATTGCAAATCCTCTATGGATTCAGTCGTTAAAACCATATCATCGCGAATCTGAGATGAGCGCCATTGATGTTTATGCCATGACCAGTCCAATTCAGCGTCTTAAACATATCCTCTAGTGCGTTTGAAAACAATTTCGAGGAAATGACGTCCCCTTGTCTTACGCCTCGCTGAAGATGGATATGCCTTGTCTACTGGTTTTGGACTCGGACTGCCTTTCTTGCGTTTTCATACAGACATCTCAGCATCTCAATATATCACTAATCGACTTGGCATAGAGATGCCAAGTCGATTAGTGATATATTTAGGTCTAAACCTGGGCTGTTCTGGAGTCTTTACAGAGGTAAAGACTCCAGAACAGCCCAGGTTTCGACCGAGTGAAAAGCTTTTTCATAATCCACAAAAGCTTGGCATAGTGGTTGATTGTACTCTTTACTTTTTTGTACAATTTGCCGCACGGTGTGGATATGATCTATCGTGCTGTACCCGCATAGAAACCCGGCTTGTTCGGGGGATGGAACTCGTCGAATCATCATGCGAGGCGGTTTGTGATAACCCTTGAAAACAGCTCATAGACATGGCTCAGAAGAAATATTGGCCTATAGTTAGTTAAGAGTGTTATATCTCCTTTTTTGTATAACACTATACTTCTGTGCCATGCCTTTGGAGTTCTCCCGGCAAAGAGAAGGGTATTAAACAGCTCTTGAAGCTCTGTTACCAATAGAATTCCACCAGCTTTTAACAGCCCTGTTGTAATACCATCCTCACCCGTGACTTTTCTATTTTTAAGCTGTCCAAGGGCTAAAACAATTTCATTTAGATGGATATCAGGCAGTTTTTCCGTATAGTGGCGGCTTAATTTGTCCTCTGTGTGCAGCGGTAGCATGCGATGCGTAAAATTCGGCGTAGTGGCTTTCCACTTCCGAGAGGATTTCCGGTTTGGACGAGTAACGACTTTCCCTTTAATGTGGTTAACTTCGTCAGGTGACTTTTTCCAAGAGGCTTAATAAACACTTTTGGAGCCCGATTCTGCTCAATTGATTTTTGAGCGTATTAGCTAATCGGAGGTCGCGTCGTTAACCATCTTGGTAATTATTTTGTTTAAAGCCTCTACTTCTCACGAAGTTAGCATAGGGTTCGTCGCTCTGCCATTAATAGGAGAGTATCTCCCGAAAGCTTTGACTTCATGCCCTTACGTTGGCTTTCCCAAATTTTTGTGCCCTCATTTCGAAGGATTTCTGCTACTCGGTCGAGTTTTTGTCCTACGTTATCCGTGGTTTCCAGAGTAGTGAATTGGTTTTAAGTTGTTTCTAGAATGTTACAGATCCAATTACGGTTTAGAGAACATTCAGACGGACTGTTGATTTCATCAAACGGATCCGTTCCAGCTTTAGATAAATATTCAGAGTGCCTCGTACCAACCTATGGTTGCTAATAGTCAGTGGTAAGCACCGAGACATCCCTAAATATACGCTTCTTGTCGCACGCACACATGCATACAATACGCACATTCACCTAATAATCTCAACTACTTCTGCAGTTCAAGTTTTTTCTGGGTTAGTAACATCACTTACCTGCCTATAAAAGCTTTCTTTATTAGTTAACTGAATGACGAGGATAATAAGTTCTATCTATCAATCTAATTTCGGGGACGCCTGTCAGTGCAGGACGGGTGATCAGCTCCTATTCCGAACTATTCCACCCATTTCCCCATGTTGGGACAAGGGTCTCACTGCTGTCCCGACAGTGTCACCTGCTCTAATCTACCCGTAGCTTTTACAAACCTGATAATATCCCTGAAGGAGATATTTGTCAGATCCTCAACTTCAATTTCATCCTTACCTAGTATCTCCCATCTTACCAGCGAGTACATAGGGCACTCAGCCATAAGGTGAAGACTTGTTTCTTCCTCTCCACACTCTGGGCACGCAGCATCTTCTGTTATTCTCATTATTGACATATGTCTGTTTAACAGGCAGTGCCCAGTTGTAATGCCTGTTACAATTGCTACATTTTCCCTGCTCTGAGACATCAGCTGTTTAGACTTCCTTGTATCAAACGATTTGAGAAACAACTTTGCTTGTCTGAGCATTGTGTTTCTCCATCTTTTGTTAGATTTTGTTTCTATTCTTTTTTCAATCACACACTTTATTATATTATGTGCAATTGGGAGGAAGGGTTCTGGTCCTACGAATGTTTGACTAGCTCCCTTTCTTGCCAATTCGTCAGCTTTTTCGTTCCCTGCATGGCCACAGTGTCCCGGAACCCATACAATCGTTACTTCCCTCTTCTCAGCTAATTCGTTTAGTTCACGCTTACATTCCTTCACGATAGCTGAGGTTGTTTCTATGCGGTCAAGTGCTTTTAAAGCTTCTTGACTATCGCTATATATGACTATATTATGTTCTAATGCTATTTGTGATTCTTTGAGTTTCCTAGCACACTCCATGATAGCTATCATTTCGGCCTAGAAGACACTTGTATATTTACCCAGATTTAGGACCTGGTGTAAATCTGACGAGGTGCCGTAGACAATTCCAGCTCCCGCCAGCTTCGCGGATTCTCGTCTAGACCCGTCCGTGTAGCAGATGGTCTGACTCTTCGCGCTGTTTTCCACTTCCCAGTTTTCTTTTACTCCTATGTGTATCCTATATTTTTTATCGAAGATTTTCTGTTTCTTGATCAAGTCACTTCTCCTGACGACCATAGACAGATTTTCTCCATAAATCTTTTCTATATCTGTATGACCTTTATCTGTAAAGTTTCCTTTCCATTGTTGGAACACTTTCATCTTATACCATTGCTCTATAGCTTTTCTCTTAGCTGCTAGGTCTAGAGGATAGAGTCCCACCAGAACTTCTAGTGCAGCGGATGGGGTTGTTCTCACTGCACCTGTGATCATTAGTGTTGCTATCCTCTGTATCTTCATTAAGTCCTTGCTGTTGACTCCGATGTTGGCTCTGTGCCACCAAATCGAAGCGCCGTACAGTATTCTGGGTAGAATGATAGCCGTATATATCCACTTGGTAATTTTTGGCTTAGGATAATAAGTTACTTACCTGTTCATAAAAGCTCACTTAGTAATAAGTAAATGACTATAAAATTTTTTTTTTAATAATATGACTCACGTGCCATATTTAAGTATTAGAAATCTGATGAGGTCAATGGAAGCCGTTAAGTCAATGTTACGCATAGGTTCATACAGCAGCAATATTCGGAAGCATTTTAGTTGAAACAAAGAATGGATGTAATAATGTCAATGTAATATCAATAAAATATATTGCATAATATACAGAATCAAGTTAGATATAAATTAATTAGGAAGCGTGAAAGCCTAAACAGTGTACGAAGTATATACAAAAATATACAATGTGCCACATTATTTCGACGATGAACGGAACCGCTAAGTGATTGAGAAATTTTTAAAATTGAATATCGGTATAAAACTTATTAATGGAATTTAAAGTTGTATACTGAAATAATACAGATTTAAAGGTATAGTATACGCTTTAATTTAGTTAAAAATCCCTTCAGAAATGGTAGACGCAACAGGGTTCGAGTTTAAAATGACGCAAGAAGACTTCTGCGATTTAAATATATATATATATATGTATATAGCAATCGCCATCGGCTCCACCAAATGATTGTAAATTGTGAATGAAGTGCGTTAATTATAAAGGCTAGATATATACTGTCGCGGACTTTTATTACAAACAGATCATAAGAGGGGAACAATTTTGTAATACATGATTTTATAATTACTTTTACCGTTTACTCAGCGCAAGCGATCTAGCTTGGTTATATTTAAAAAAAATATCTAGTTATCCCTGTTTTCAGGGATTTAATTGCTTAAATTGTCATTAAATAGGAAGGACTATTTTTACTGTCATTTGTAAAATCGTAATAGCTCAGTTGAGAACGGCGAACGGGTGGACTTAAGAAATCAAAATCCGGGATCAAGGCCAACTTATCATCAGCGTTTTATTATAATTTTAAAAATATTAGCGACCAAGGCTAAGCCAACCTAGTTACTTAAGCATTATGTATGTATATATTTACCAGTCATCTTTGTTAGATAAATTATTGTTACTTTGTGCCGGATGTCACTTGGGTAAACTGCTATCCAACCCACTTGACATCCGTCACAGAATTGTAAGACGATAAAACTTCAATTTGACGGGAGCTAGCGCCATCTTTTTGAATCGGACGGACTTGGTATTCTAATATCATGTAACCGTGCTCCGTCTCCGCGGCCCGATGCGGATGATGACGGCGACGACGAGGACGACGCGACGGGCGAGAGGGCGACACCACGGATTATGACACCACCGGATATGACACCACCTGATGACGACTTTGAGGTCTGGGAGCTAATATTCCCAGACCTCCCCACCGAACCCGACATCCCTTAGGTCACCTAGGTGACCTAGGCCCACGGCCCAAAAACCAAAACCCTTAGGTCACCTAGGTTACCTCGGCCTACGGCCGAAACACAAACCGGGCTTAAATGCCCGCGAGGAACTGCCCGGGCAAAGAGGTACGCCTCGAGGCCCGTACCCCGCTTACCCCCCACCCGGGGAGTCAGCGAGACGACCCTGCTACGTAACCGTGCTGTTGTGTTTAAGATTATATGGTAAAAAGGGTCGGAGTTTTATTTGTGGCACATCCTGAACAGTTATCCTTACATCTGTCACCCATTACAGAAGTATTAAGTTACCCCGTTGTATTTAATTATCCCATATATTTATTTATAAATAAAATGATTTTTTTATCCTACAGTTTCGAACAGACAGACTTTAGCATTCGTAATATTAGTATCGATATGCAATGACCTTATTACAATTAAGCGTTTAAGTGGAGCAGAAAATTTTTATTAGTCCAAAATATAATTGCACATGACCACAGGCCATAATGGGTGACCATCGGACTCGTTATTGCCTTATAAGCCAATTTGTATACCGATTTAAGAAAAAAATTTAAAAACTACCAAATTGTTCGGATATTTTAAACTTAATGAAAGAACTCTCATTATGTATGTAGATCAATAAGGATGGTTTGACACTGCTGATGCCAAGCGATGTTATGCTATAATATTATTTCTCTTTTGTCTCATGTTATATACGTCCAATAAAGATTTACTTTTGGACCCAAATCAAATCAAAATAATCTTCATTTAAATAAGCTCTTTCAAGCACGTTTGAATCGTCAATCAATATTATTAATGAAACTACACCTGGTTTGGAATGTTGCTCTTACCAAAAAAAAAACCAGCAAAAAATCGGTCAATCTTTCAAACATTTTTATTTTGCATTATTCAACCACAGTCTTGTATGTAGCCTCTAAAACTAAGTCTGTCTACCTCGTAATATGGTGGACAACGCTGCATTTATCGGTACGGAGTTTTATTTTTATAAATAAAACTATATAACTATTTATATAATATTTTTTTATAAATTCATTTAGAAAAAGAAACTTTCGCGTTAACATTATATCGCCTTTCCCAGAAAGTGATAAACAATTTGATAATATTAAACTTACTATATCTTAGCTTAAGAATATAGAACTGTTTAACAGGACTTAGCTATTTGTGCGGATTTCACGTGTGAAAACAAAACAAATCTAAATCTATGTTACTCTTACGTTATTTATTAAACGCAATAGGTGCAATATAATACTTCATACTGCATACTTCTTCGATTCCACAAAATTAAAATTATTGTCGATTGTTTTAGAGGCACAGAAATAAACAATTAATTGTTTATTTCTTATCAGTTACAATGATTAATTTATGCAGAGAATGAATGATTGCTTAACGATTTTATCTTTTAATATATTTAAAAAATATAAATTATGTTATTAACGCTACCAAGTTAACAAAAAGTTAAAAGATTTTATAGTTACCCATATACGGATCCAGACTGTTGCATGTTTATTTTTTTTATCGCATCACATCCGCATTGGAAAACATGTTTAAGAACTCCGAAATTGCGCTAACATATTAAAAAATCTGCGTGAGCTCCATACGAAAATCAATTCTATATGACTCTTGTAGAGTTCAAATTAGAAAAGCTGGGTTAAGCATTAAAATGTATGCATTTATAATTGCTACATATTAAGAGCGAACCAGTTAGCCCTTTCAAGGCAATGTACAGTTGCTAAGTGCATATGATTATTGCAAAAAAAAGTTGGTTAATTTGATACGTCAATTTAAAAACCTCAGTATAACGTTGCTTTCCCTTTACTTTAGTTACTGTATTGCTTGTGCTTTTTGGAGTTAAGTGTTGATTTTCATATAAGATAACTGGGGATTTAAAAAAAATCGAAAAAAAAAAATAGAAATTTTTACATTTATCGATTTTGCCGCGTTATATGCGGCTGAGTAGAATAGACCACCCTTTTTTCTTACCGACATGTCGTAAAATACAACTAAAGTAAGTTGACCCGCCGTGTGGTATCCGGCTGACTAGAATAGACTATCGTCTTTCGTACCGAGGTGTCGTAAACATCGATTAAGGTAAGTTGACCCGCCGTGTGGTATCCGGCTGACTAGAATAGACTATCGTCTTTCGTACCGAGGGGTAGTAAAAAGCGACTAAGCTAAATCGATCCGCCGTGTGGTATACAGTTGAGTAGAATAGACCATCCTCATTTCTTACCAAGGTGTCGTGAAATGCGACTAAGGTAAGTTAACCATTGTGTGGTATCCGGCTGAGTAGAATAGACCACCCTCTTTACCGAGGTATCGTAAAATGCAAGTCAGGTAATTTGAGGTCAGGTAGGTAGCCGGTCGTAAAATAAGTAGCTAAATCATGTGACAACATGTTTATAATATGTTGTTCCAACCACGCTTTGGTTGGGATAAGGGCAGAAGATATAAAAAATGTAATGCTTTCAGCGTCACAAATGCACATCTCTTCTTAGGCTACATTCATTTAAAAAGTTGTCCCAAATAATAAGGATTAATATACAGTTGTACGAAAAATGTATGTATATATAATCAGTTTTACTACATTAAGTGAGATTGTAAAACACACAGCATGTAAAAGATTAAAGATACCGTATCTCACATGAAATCTGTCACAGTGTTCTTAAGGCGTGAATAAAAAATTCGGCATAACAACGGTGCTTAAGAAAACGGAAGCTGGTAATCCGTTTTGACTGAACGCAATTACAGACATTACAGTACGAGTATTAAGCCATAAGCGGAAACGCGAAAACCCCTTTAAGTTTCTATCTCTCTTCAAACATCCCCAGCTGGGCATAGATTCTCTTCTTGGATTCTTCTTCTGGAATTCAGCTTCTCCCTCTGACCTTTTTGAGCTCCCGTGCCCACGTAGTAAGAGATCTACAAATCCAAGTTCGAAACTTGAAAACGTAAGTCTGGAATACGCCAGACCGGTTTCGAGATCTTGTAACGTAAAAAACGTATATTTATTTATTTTTTATATTTATTTTAACGTATATATGTAATTTATATCATTTAAATAATAGTTTAGCGCGCGGATTATGTGACTCATGCTTTATCGTACGATGCAGGCCCTCCTCCTCCCACACCTCGCCCCTTGACTCGCCCTAGAGTGGCGCGGACGCATTAGCCCGTTAGCTCGGCCATTTGATTTTCTAAGCCGACGGGGAACGCACGTTTCCACGCGCAGACCTTATTGACCTTGTTTTACGAACAGTCTAGATATCTTTTATTTTTTCATCTTTTAAAATATATATAATTTTGTGAGTTTATTTCCCCACGTATTGGGTAAGTGCTGAAGAATTTCTTACATTGCATCTTGCTAAGCGACGTCATTGTCAAACGTCCTTAATTTAACCTCAGTACTTTTCCATTGTCATTCATTGTAGTTTCATTTGTAGTTTTTTTATCTTAACTTTCTTTTTAAATTTAACATGTTTTTAAATCATTTTAATTTTATTTTTCATTGTATCTGTAAATTTCACTTTTTATATTTTTCTTTTCTTTGTTCTTCTCTTTATTCTCCGTTCTGATTGCGACATGCACATCACCTTTTCACTAGCGCATTAGCCCTGCTTTGCCTACACTGCCGTGCACGCAATCAGAGGAGATGAAGGCACTAAAAGAAACTCACACGCTGGACCTCATTTTCAGGGTGTCATATCGGGGTTAGAAAAGGTACCTTTTACCCCCATCTCAGCCAGAGCCGGACTTCAGTGACCTTGAGCCCGGGCCCGGCATAGGTGCAATGCTTACGCAGTCCATTAACGGCAAAGAACATCCGATTGCTTACATGAGTAAGTCACTATCTGCCGCAGAACGTAATTATAGCATTACTGAACGCGAGACCCTAGCAGTCGTTACTGCCGTCGGTATGAATTTCGAAGGGCTTGCTATAATCGGGACAAGATAGAACCGGTGCTGAAACTAGACAATCTTTAAGTTTCTGGAACGCAGAGTCGGCTTCTAATGTCCACTTAAACGGAGGTGTTCCTTTTTTCGATGACGTTAACTTATTTAAGGGCCCTGCAATTGAGCTAAAGTTGGGAACGAAACGCCTGTACCAAGTCGCGGTTCCGAGAAAACGTTTTAGATCTTTACGACATGTTGGTGTCGGGTAATTTAAAATGGCCTCAACTTTAGCTGGATCCGTGCGTAAACCGTAGCTATCGACAACGTATCCTAAATATTTCAACTGAGAACTAAAAAAATTGCACTTCTCAAGGTTGATAGTCAAATTAGCCTGTTTTAACTTATTGAGCACACGTAAGAGTAAAGTGACGTGACTGTTAAAGTCTTTTGAGATGACGATGATGTCGTCTAGATAGGCGAAAACCTTGAGTTCAAATTCAGTGAATAACAGGTCGACAAGTCGCTGTTGTGTGGCTGGAGCGTTGGTAAGACCAAAGGCAGTTCGTTTAAATCTATATGTGCCTTTACCTGGGACATAAAATGCTGTTTTGTCACGATCTTCTGTAGCAATTGGAATCTGCCAGAACGCTTTTGATAAGTCTATACTAGACAAATAGCGCGCATCCCTAAGATTGTCAAGGATTTCCGAAATGTAAGGGAGATTATAGGCGTCGCGTTTGGTGACGGAATTAAGCTTGCGGCTGTCAAGGCAAAACCTAGGCTGACCGTTCTTTTTGTTGACGATAAGCACAGGCGATGACCAGGCGCTTTCACATGGTTCGATCACGTCTAGTGAAAGCATCTCGTCAACCTGCTCCATTAAAAGGCGTTGTTTTTCAGGTGAAAGCCTATAATAACGCTGACGAATTGGTTTCGCGTCACCAGTATTAATGTGATGTGTTATGAGATTAGTAACACCAAGACCTTTACGCTGAGCAGAAATATCTTGGTACTGATGGATAACGTTATCAGCTAATTGTTTTTCAGACTCCGTCAAATTAGTGGAACTTTGTATAAAGGTTTGGTGAGACAAATCTGACGAAAAATTATCAACGTTATTGTCAGCAACGAGAATACTTGAAATATGTTTAGGACAAAGTTGAAATTTACGCCAAAAGTCAATGCCTAGAATAACATTTGGTTTGATGTCTGGTACAACAAAAGCTTTCAAAATATGAAATTGATTTTCAAAATTAACGGGGATATTAATGTATCCTAGACTATGTAAAGTTTGGCCACCTGCAGCAGTAACCGTGATGCATTCTTCTTTAATAAGTGGAAAGCCAAGGTTCTCGATGACAGAATGCACACCGTTTCCTAAAATGGTAACAGCAGAACCAGAATCCAAAAGACCGCAAAAATTAAGTCCGTTAATCAGTACCGTGACATAAGGCCTATTGTCTAAATTGTGTTGTTTATTAAGAATTGTGTGAATATTGTAAGATTTAAAAAACAATTTAATCGTTCGCAACCAATTTTGCCAATCTTCGTTGTCAAAGTTATTATTCACACAATTCTTCGTAACTAGTTTTTTGGATGCGACTGTTGATTTTTTTTACAATCAGGACAGTCAGGTGTCTTAATTCCCTTATGACCACAAACAAAACATACTATTTCGTCTTTGTTGGGACATTGTCTGAGGTTGTGAGTGTTAATGCGACAACGAGGACAGTAACGGGGCCTACGATTAGAAGAATCGATAGCATGCACGTAATTTTTTGTATTAAAATTTTGTTTAGGATAATGAGATTTGTTATTAGTGTTATTATAGAACTTAAAAGTATTTTTATTGCCAGAAGGGCCGGAATATGCAAAATCTGGTGCTAGTGTATCTGATGTCGGTTTTGGAGGTTCTTTAAAAAGTGAGAGGCGCGACTGTATGTTTTCATAATTGCGACACAAGGTTTTTAATTGTTCTATAGTGCTAATTTCCGAAACAGAAGATAATGCAGTCGCGTAACACGGCCGAATGTTGTGCAGAATTATTTCAAGTCTGTCGTCTTCCGATAAGGATTTAGTGAGGCGTGTAAACAGTCCTGACATGATAGACAGATAGATAACGATATTTTCTGTTTCGCCTTGTGTGCGAGATCTTATTTCGGAAAGTAATCTATAGTCATAATCTGACTGACCAAAATCGCGCTTAAGTAACACGACAAGTTCGCACCAATTCGATACTGAATCTTTGACGCTCCTATACCAATGAAGTGCGTCGCCCGTAAATATTTCAGTGGCATTTGTTAAAATTTTATCGTAAGAAATATTTTTAGCCTGACAAAATTCGTCAACACGCTGAATAAATGCGCGAACACAAGATTTGCCGTTAAATTTTAACTTCGAAAAATTATTTGAACTGCTGCCCTCGCAAGTAACAGTCACGTTAATTGGTAAGGTAGGATTTACAATTGAAGGTTGTAAATCACTAGATGTTGCTAAAGGATCACAAGCACTGTCTTTTAGTGAGTTAAGTTTAATAGTGTACAATTTATAAAGATTGACACACTTTTCGTAATCCTCATTTAATATATCATCGCAACTGATACGGTTGAGCCTATGATACAAGTGGTTCAATAAATTTTGAGTGCGAAGCATAGTATTCTTATTTAAAATTTCGGTATTTAAGTAAGAACCGACTTTCTCTAGGGTTTCCTCAACACCGGAAATGTCGTCTAAAATTTCGTACGAACTACTCAGTATGTCCTCAGATGGAAATAAAGGACCGCATTTAGCTATTTGTTTGCGTAACTCCTGAACAGTACTAGCAGGTACCTCACCTCTAATAGCTACCTCGTATTCTAGTTCCGATTTTTGAAGTGACATAAATTTCACCTCATATGCCATTATGTCAAAAAAAAAATCAAAAGAGGGAGGAGAAAAAAATTTATGTTCGGGGAAAAATCAAAATACTAAAATGATTGGGTAAATGCTGAAAAAACGAAGTGAAAAAAAAAAATCTCCGTCTGTTACAAAAAATGAACTAAAATGAATTAACGTTTCGGTTGAATGAGTTAAGCTAAAAAAAAGCGTGAAATAAAAATCTAAATGCAACAGAAAAAAAAAATCAACGAAAAAAATGAAATGAAAAAATGATTAAGAAAATAAAATGCAACTAGTGTGTACGGACCCTTACAAATAAAATAATGACTGTACAAGTCACGTCAAAAAAAATAAATATATATATATTGTACAAAAATTTATTTGCTGACTGTACAAAACAGGTCAACAAGTTTGTTGATAAAAGAAAAAAAAGGTTGAAAAAGTAAAAAAAATAACTTTTTTTTTAAATAAGTAAAAAAAGTTAATGTGACCGCACCTTTATGTAAACGACAAGTACGATATTTAAAAAAAATATTAGTATGTGCGTACACCTTAGTTGCTGGCAACCAAAAATAAATAAAAAAACGTTTCACAAAAATAATAAAGACAAAGCACAAACACTATTCAGTTTCACTACCTTCTTAAGAAGCAAAGCATGACCATGATGAAACCACGACAAGGGCGCCAGTGTGACGCTGTCAAAATTAGTGTGACGTGGTCAAAATTACTAGTGCCCGTCTATGCTATGCTCCGTAAGTAGGTAGGTGTGCGCTAGGTACTGCCCTGGCTTTGTCTATCTGCGGAGTAGGCCGTGCAGCGCGCGCCCAGAGAACGAAGAGCCGACCCGAAGAACGTCGGGCCCGGGCTCAAGGTCACTGAAGTCCGGCTCTGGCTGAGATGGGGGTAAAAGGTACCTTTTCTAACCCCGATATGACACCCTGAAAATGAGGTCCAGCGTGTGAGTTTCTTTTAGTGCCTTCATCTCCTCTGATTGCGTGCACGGCAGTGTAGGCAAAGCAGGGCTAATGCGCTAGTGAAAAGGTGATGTGCATGTCGCAATCAGAACGGAGAATAAAGAGAAGAACAAAGAAAAGAAAAATATAAAAAGTGAAATTTACAGATACAATGAAAAATAAAATTAAAATGATTTAAAAACATGTTAAATTTAAAAAGAAAGTTAAGATAAAAAAACTACAAATGAAACTACAATGAATGACAATGGAAAAGTACTGAGGTTAAATTAAGGACGTTTGACAATGACGTCGCTTAGCAAGATGCAATGTAAGAAATTCTTCAGCACTTACCCAATACGTGGGGAAATAAACTCACAAAATTCTATATATTATAAAAGATGAAAAAATAAAAGATATCTAGACTGTTCGTAAAACAAGGTCAATAAGGTCTGCGCGTGGAAACGTGCGTTCCCCGTCGGCTTAGAAAATCAAATGGCCGAGCTAACGGGCTAATGCGTCCGCGCCACTCTAGGGCGAGTCAAGGGGCGAGGTGTGGGAGGAGGAGGGCCTGCATCGTACGATAAAGCATGAGTCACATAATCCGCGCGCTAAACTATTATTTAAATGATATAAATTACATATATACGTTAAAATAAATATAAAAAATAAATAAATATACGTTTTTTACGTTACAATCTTTTACAATATTCTGGCTCTTCGTAAAATGACTCGTCCCTTCTTACTTCAGCGTCACGATTATGTCGGTCACTTTGGCTCTTCTATTGCTCTCCATAACTTTGATTGTATCACACTAAAGAAGAACTACAGATTTAGGATTTATGAGGCCTAAGCACCAACCAAATTTTAGATTCATATCTTAACTGATAACATTATTGGACTGAGACTTTAGTGTTCAATAAGGAGTCTTTGATGGGAAGTTTTCGCATAACTTTCCGAACGCTGCCAATGCTGTCAAATTTGGTTGGATCGTATGTTAAAAGCTATGCGACCAAATACGTCAATAAATTCGGGTACCTAGTTCACAAAGATGAACAGATAAAGCTGAATATGAATCAGTCATGATTTTTGTCCTACAAATGGTTATTTAAGGCCTAAGTCACAAACCAAAGCTGTCTAATTTCCTGGTTAGAACCTAAGTTCAAGGTTATGCGACAATTTTCTCAACAAATTCGGGTACTCAGTTCACAACGATGACCAGGTGAAGCGGATTTTAATCAGACATGATTTTTGTCCTATGCATTGTTTATTTAAGGCCCACCTGTTGATATACTCCTCGGTGGTCGAAATTGTGTTAAAAGCTTCCAGAATATCCACCACAACGACTATGTCAGTGGCTAAGGTGAGGAGATTTGTCAAAGACCCCGAAGGAGGAACTTTGATAATAGAATTGCTGCTAGTGAGAGGTGAAAACAGTATGTAGACTTTTACCGTGCTTCCATCAACAAAAGCGAGATAGAGCAAATTCAGTTTTAGCCATCGCAAGTCCAGCAAAACCAAAATTCGGCCTCCTATTGCGCTTTATGGTAACCACAACAGTTTTCTATAAAAAAGGGGTTACTCCAGACCTTTCCCCAAGGGCTGACTTCTACCCAGCCGCTCACTCACTCACTCACTCACTTTACTTTTACTTACAAATAACAATGTTCTTTTCCACAAATTCTATTACTATGCAGTAAACACGGTCATATGTAAATTACATGTTTATCTCAACATAATCTTATAATGAAAGAGCAATAGATTTAATTTATTCCTACACCGAGACCTATTCAGGCGTGATATCACATACATATATAATACTAGCTACTTTCCACGACTTTGTATGCTCAAAGATGAGAGTTTAGATTTGTTGGACTAAAATCCTGTTGTACCTCGGATTAATGGGTTAATTCTAATAAGGTAATCTGTTTCTTCACTAAATACCTCATGATTGATTGTAAGTATTAATTAACCATATATATTTTTATAGGAAGCTAATTAATGCTTCGCAGGGCTTGAATCTCCGATCTCTTGTTTACAAGGGTCTTAAAATAAGCATACTTTTTTAACTCAACTTTTCAACGGTTTGCGCGCAATTTGGAGTGTAATATATGGAAAGGATATAAAAAAAATAGTGCTTGTTTATTGTGGTGACGGTAGTGGAGGTTTGTGCATGTGTATTTACGAATCCTGCGTATATCAGGTATGAAAACGGATTAATGAATGAACGGATGATAATAATTTTATTATTACTTGTGTATTATGGATCCCCGCAAAGTAACGCCTAATTCTATAAATTAATTATGATATATGGCATAATTTAAGTTATATTATAGTTATAATAGTATATTTATATAAATTCTAAAGTCTATCTGTCTATTGGTACTCGCGACTTCGTTCGCACCAACTTAAGCGTTTCAGTAACCTTAATAATGCAATGTGCTTTTTCCTTTTCCCTAAATAAGAACGATATTTTTCCGATTTGTAGAGGGGTTTATAAGAGTATTATTTATACATAAATATCATTATATTGCTCTTGCGGATTAATTGGGAAACCTTATAGACGAACAAACAGACTCCTTCACTTATAATATTAGTAAAAGAAAATGACTAAATCATTTTAATTGTAATGTATCTCTTACAATAAAATCTAAGAAATTTAAATTATTACCTAAAGCAGGGATTCCCAAAGTGGTCGATATCAAACCCTTAGGGTCGAAATCGTTTTGCCAGAAATCAACATAAACGTATACGGACAACGAAGGAACGCTGTTCAAATAGTTTTAAAAATCGAACCCTTTCAATTAACACAAGTTCTTATGAAAACTCTATTACTTGTAACTACCAACTTTTTAAAAGAATCCATGCTACTATTTTAAATGCGTCTGTCTGTCTCTTTGTATGTTACGTTGTCATGGCTAATCTGTTTGAATAACATAAACCAAAAATACAATCTTGTTTTTCCTTCAAGAGCAAAATAAAAACACTATATCACATAATTGAGAGCATTTTGACATCTAAGTTAACCTAAAATATTCCCATAGTTTTTAGATTGGTAATGATTTTGTATTAATAGATAAAATTGAAGTCATAAGATTTTAAAGTAATTCAAAAATGAGGTTCTGAAGTATACTCCTGCCCTTATCCCACTCTAAGTGGGGTGGGCACAACATGTTATAAATATGCTGTCATATGATTTGGCTACGTATTTTACAACCAACTGCCTGCCTGACGTCAACTTATCTTAGTCGTATTTTACGACACATCGTTAAGAAATAGGGTGGTCTATTCTAGTTAACCGGATACCACAAGGTGGGTAAGCTTACCTTAGTCGCTTTTTACGACACCTCGATAAGGAATGAGGGTGGTCTATTCTACTTTGCCGGAAACCACACGGCGGGTTGACTTATCTTAGTCGCCTTTTACGACACCTCGTAGAATAGAATACCACCTGAGTAGCACAGACCACCCGTATTCCTTAAATACGGGTGGTCTATTCTACTCAGCCGGATACCACACAGATAAATAGGATTCTAAAGTAACAGTTAATTTTTTTAATGGGTATCTTTTGCCTTTAGTTTGAGAACACTTGGTTAAAAATGACTTTATACTAGTGGGACGCATAGACTTTATATTTGGATATTTTATGATTTCCGGACGATCGCTATTAACTATAATTGAGCTTGTTTACATATAATATATCACGCACAATTACCGCATTGTCTGTTATTATATGCAAATCTTTGTTACCTTAGCCTTATCAGTTAAATATATGATAATATCTATTAAAATATACAACACTAATGCGGCTCAATGTAGACATTATTTGTATTAACTTGGCTCGTTTTACATAATCTTTTGCCTACATTTCTTGATCTTTTGCTTCCTGTATATGTTAACTGTAATATTTCAGTTGCACAGTGATGAAGCGTATTTTTTTTATTTACTAGTTCAGTTAGCGACTTTGTTCGCATCAATTTTCTTTGAAGTCATCTGTCGGTAAAAAAAAAATTTTTTTTGAGGTCATCCGTCAGTCAAAGAAAACGCCTCGATGTCATCTGTCGGTCAAAGAAAACGCCTCTGAGGTCATCCGTCAGTCAAAGAAAACGCCTCTGAGATCATCTGTCGGTCAAAGAAAACGCCTCTGAGATCATCTGTCGGTCAAAGAAAACGCCTCTGAGATCATCTGTCGGTCAAAGAAAACGCCTCTGAGGTCATCCGTCAGTCAAAGAAAACGCCTCTGAGATCATCTGTCGGTCAAAGAAAACGCCTCTGAGATCATCTGTCGGTCAAAGAAAACGCCTATTTGAGGTCATCTGTTAGTTAAAGAAAACGCCCATTTGCGGTCATCTGTTGGTTAAAGAAAACGCCACTTTGAGGTTATCTGTCGGTCAAAGAAAACACCTATTTGAGGTCATCTGTCGGTAAAAGACGACGCTTATTTGTATCTGTTGGTCAAAGAAAACGCCACTTTAAGGCCATCTGTCGAGCAAAGAAAACGCCTCTTTGAGTTCAACTATTAAGGAGAGGCTGATACAGAAAGCCTACTATACTGTTGAGGATTATTTTGACGATAAAAATGCATCGATATAAATACTGTTCGACCCTGTACAAGATAGAAACATTAAATGTAACTAGTATTAAGAATTGTATTTTTTAAAAAGAGCAACCGCCGAGTTTCTTGCTGGCTCTTCTCGGTAGGAGCAGCTTTCCGAACCAGCAGTAGAGTTGACGATTCAAAAGCACTTGTTTACAAGTTTATTTGAATAAAGAATATTTTGAATTTGAATTTGAACTGTTAACTTCGTAAGGGGTGTACTAACTTTTCAAGATTTTTATAAGACAATCTTCAAATCCCAGAAAAAAATGGAAAGCACTAGATTTTTATATCTTAGTTACTAATATTACGTTTCACATATTTTTCTCACACGTCAAGCCGCATGTTGGAACTAGTTCATTTATAATTTTGAATGAACCTGTTTCCAATAAGCACGTTTAACCGTGTCACTAGTCGTCCCTTGAAATGTCAGAACCAGGGTTGTAGTGATGTCCTTACTTTTCTTACAAGATCACCAAGTATTGTACTTAAAAAAATTAATAAACATTTAGTCAATTTTAATTTACTTAACCCTTAACTGAGATGAAGTCCCACGGACTACTTCTTTTATTTTAATTTTTTGTTGTGAAAATCAACTAGGATGTCTGAAAATTGTTTTGATATAATATTGAACTATCGTTGTGTTATAAAAAGCATATTAATGAATTAAATCATTTTTATTGTTTAATATGAAAAAATATTTTTTTACACTAAAGGATGATTCACGCTACACCGTGTCGCGACCGGGCCGTGCCCCGGCCGGGGCACGGCCACCGTGCGCCGGCCGTGCCAGTCATTCATGTTACACCGGGCTGTTTGGGTTTATTATTTGCACGACTTATGTCTATGTTAAGTAGCTTTTGTCAGCAAGTGATTTCATCTATCGATAGACTTGACGCCTAAATAAATATGCAGTTTCACAATTTGAATTAGCAGCTATTGCAATTGCCATCGATGATGAACTATTGGAAATTATTTTATTTGTTATCTAAATACTTAGGATGGCTCATGTCGTAAATCACAAAGCAAATTACACACATTCTAAACAATTTGCATTGTCCATTTTGCTGTTAAGCTGCTAAACTCACTAAGATTTGACGTTGACTGCTCTGCGGGCGCCCGGGCGCATATGTTTATGTTACAACGTGTCACGGCCGAACCGTGCCGGAGCCGGGAAACAATACCCTCCGACATTTCAACGCCGTGCCCCGGCCGTGCACGGCCGGGACACGGCCGGGGCACGGCCGGGGCACGGTTAGGCATGAATCACTTCATACCAAAAGTATACCATAATGTTCGACCGTGCCCCGGACGGGGCACGGCCCGGTCGCGGCACGGTGTAGCGTGAATCATCCTTAAGAGGAAGTAGCCAATTCTCAGAATTAGCAAACCGCGCGGCGCCTGTGAGACTCTGTGTCACTGGTTAAAGGTTAACCATTATTTATCTATACTAACACGCAGTGTGGTATCTGGCTGAGTAGAATAGACCACCCTCTTTCTTACCGAAGTGTCGTAAAATACGACTGAGGTAAATTGACTCGCCGTGTGGTATCTGGCCGAGTAGAATAGACCACTTTCTTACAAAGGTGACGTAAAAGTTGACTAAGGTATGTTAACCCGCCGTGTGGTATCCAGCTGAGTGTAATAGACCACCCTGCACCACCACCAAGGTAAATAAATAAATAACGTAAGGCAGACAAGTCGTAAACTACCTAGCTGAATCATGTGACATATTTATAATATATTGTGCCGAACCCACTTGGAGTGGGGTAAAGGAGAATAATGATGAATTTTAAATACTTAAATACATCCATGCTCCATCCACGCATACAAAGAGCCCCAACAATTTTTTTTATAGAAAAAGTTGGCCCGCGGTGGGAATCGAATCCCCCGACCTGCGAAGCTGAAGGCAGGGTTCCTGTCAACTACGCCAACGGCCCAGATAGTGAAGAGGTATCAGGTTAAGTGAGAGCCCGACATGGCTTACAGGTCCCCGAGGCGGTCGGTGCATCTGGTGCTCCCGAGGCATCGGTTAGCGAAGGGGGACTTCTCGTTTAAGAAGTCCCTACCCGGAGGTGGAGTCTCTGGGATCAGAGCGGCTGTCGGCGGGGATGGGGGCAATGTGTACAACGATACCTTGTCCTTGCCATCAGCAGCGTGGTGGAGCACGCAGGTCGTTTTAGACGGTGCGAGTCCGACATAAAAACCGATTGTCCCAATCGAGCGGTGGTACCCATTAGGGGTTTTTACCTGTATAAAAAAGTGAGAGTCCGACATACCAGTTGCTCGTTTGTCGGGTTGCGACGGCACATAATGGGTTTCCTGACATAAAGAGTTCTCATAACTTGTACCATCTTAATGGACATCTCATGTTACATTTTACTGTTAATAACAGTACTGACTCACTGCGTGCTACAGTTTCGTACAGGTCCGGTTCTTTTCTTTAATTACTTGCAACGAAATACTCGACTACTTTTTAAAATTAATCATCGATATATAGGTGCCCTTGCGCTGTCAAGACCCTAAAGCGACCTTTAGGGTGATTGCCATCGATAACATCAGTATCGATAAATATAGCTTGTTTAGGATTAATCGATTACTGAATCAGTAATCGATAGTGAATCAGTAAATCAGTAAAGATTGGAGCTAAGAGCTACCACGCTGCTCCAATGAAGATTGGTAGGTTACGCATGTCCCTAAAATTCTCTAGAGATATGCAGGTTTGCTAACGATGTTTTCCTTCGCCGAAAAGTGTGTGATAAATATATCAGTGTTATATTAGTTAAGTTTCAACACAAAAAACCGTGCTTTCCTGAGATGTGAACTCATGATCCTTTAGTTCGGTTTCACCACTCAGCTTTCACAGCTTAGCTTTAAAACAATCAAACAAATAAACGGTTAGTAAATAAAAATAACCATTTTGAAAACAAAATAACGGTGTGCGAAATAGTCTCTCGTAAAAACAAAATAACATCCAAACGCTGTGATTAAAAATCACTGGTGGCTCAATTTTAATCACAAATCCCCATAGTTTGTCCGTCCACAACTATCAGAATTTGCAATTCGATGACGCCTTTGTGTTGCCAGTATTTAGCGAAACTCGATACCAAAAAATGCAAAATAGACTTTTCATTAAAAGCTTTTAATTGGAAACATTCACACTTCAAGCTTCTAGTATCGATGGCGAATTGATAGTAACAACATAGGATTTAAATCAAATCAAAATAATCTTTATTCAAATAAGCTCTTTTTCAAGCACTTTTGAATCGTCAATCAATATGATTAATGGAGCTACAACTGGTTCTGAATGTTGCTCTTACCGAGAAGAACCAGAAAGAAACTTGAGGTTCGATCTTTGGCACATTTTTAATATTACATTATTAAACCGCAGTTTTGTATTTGAAAGGATTTTCAAATCCCGGCTTTTTTATCATCCAAATAATATTTAATTTTGTAATATGCTTTACGTATAAACATATCTCTTACAATTTAAACCTTTCTGTAGACTGGTCTAAAGGCGTAATTTTATTGTAGAAGCGAATACCGAGACCAACGAATGAGTTGCTAACTCTGCTGAGACGCGACACAGGCATCACAAGCTTTTTGTGACCTCTCGTATGTCTATGATATACCTACATCAAATTTCGTCTATTACCTATGGATATTTTCCGTACGAATAGAATATTACTATTCAGTAACTATCCCTATTTCTCTGAACTCTTGGCGAAGGAACTTACTCAGGGTTACTTCATATTATAGAAAGCCCTTTATTGGGTAAAAAAATTCTGGCAAAGGATTTCTAAAAGAACCTAGTAATTTCTAACCCAAAATTGCTAGTAAAATATAAAAAAGTATCTGGTTGACAGAGCCTTGCTCGGTAATTTTTTTCAAAATAAAAAAAGAAAATCCAAAAAAATAATAATAATTGGGCAGGTTATTAGGTATTTTCATTTCTCGAGACCACCCGTTCCCCGAATAAGCTAACTTGACAATTTATGCTAAAAGTAGTGGTATATATTCAATTCAAAGAAAAACTGGGATAAAATGATTTTTTTGTTAATAAAACCTAGCTAGATCAATTTTTCTCCCCCAAAACCTCCTGCATGCTGAATTTCAGGAAAATCGTTGGAGCCGTTTCCTAGATTCCCAAAACATATATATACATACAAGATTAACTCATTTAAATATTAAAGATAAAGAAGATAATTATTTTCGCTATCTTGTAATATTTTTAGTAATTGTAATTTAGCATAAGCTTTGCATGCCACGGTATTGGCGAAGCATGAGAACAATTATTTTTTTATTTGTTAACCTCGTAACCTTGTTCCAAGCTAATGTATTAAATAAATCGATTAGCGGAGAGGCCACTTTTAGACAGGCCCCGGACCATAGGTTGCCCCCTCGAGCGCACGATCTCACCGCTGGTCTGTCACAGCTCAAAATCAAAAATTATCTTCTTTCTCTTCTTCTTTATCAACCGATGACGTCCACTGCTGGACATAGGTCTCTTCATGAGATCTCCACCATACACGATCTTGTGCGGCTTGGTCTGGTCAGTCCATCTCGTGGGGGGTCTGCCGACACTGCGTTTTCCGCTGCGGGGTCGCCATTCCAGCACCTTGAGATTACCCCAACGCCCATCAGTTCTACGCACTATGTACCCCGCCCATCGCCACTTCAGCCTTGCGAAACGCTGAGCTACGTCGGTGACTCTGGTTCTTCTACGGATCTCCTCATTTCTGTTTTGATCACGTAGAGAAACTCCGAGCATAGCTCGCTCCATCGCCCGCTGAGGGACTCTGAGCCTGAACAAAAATGATAAAAGGCCTATATTCTCAATTACAGATCACCATGTCGCAGAACTGCAAATCGACTTACACATCAGCAACAACACGCGATGCCAATAACAATACCTTGTACCATGGGGGAACGACGCCAGGGTATGGGGGACGAGGGTACGCGCCGCCAAATGTCAAGAGCAATGCAAATTATCAGGTAATTTTTAAACTAAGTGCAATGGCTTAAAGTAAAGGGCAAAGGACACCATAAGGGGTGATGAAAAATGAGTAAGTTTAAAAAAATGTGCAAATTCCATACGATTTCACCATATTACTCCTTTATATGACCAATATTGTATTCTATATATAAATTCCATAGAACTTTAATATTTAAATCAGTTAATTTTGTAGGTATATATATTGAAAACGGCTCCAACGATTTTCGTGAAATACAGCATGTAGGGGGTTTTGGGAAAAAGAAATCGATCTAGCGTTTTTGCTTTAACAGAAATTCGTATTATTTATATATATTAGATATTTTCGGCTGTCAAACGTTATGCTGTAACAGCCTAATGGTAACGGGCGGACTCTTTTTTCTCTAAAAAAAAAAGAAGACGTCGATTACATGTGGGATTCGAACATCTTCAATCCGCTCGTCACCCATCGGCTATCGCAACAATACGTTTGACAACTAAAAAAATCCTTTGCTTTTAATTCTACACTTAACTATTTTTAAGGCAAACAGGGATAAAACGTTTTTTTAATAAAACATAGCTATACTAAAACCTCCTACATGCTGAATGTCAGGGAAAATCGTTGGAGCCGTTTCCGAGATTCAGAAAATATATTTACATATATACATACAAGATTAACTCATTTAAATATTAAAGATAAATTATATTTTAAAAATTTATATTCAGGTCTATTTCAGTCCGATTAATTCTGAAGATAAATCTAAAAAACCTTTCTAGAATCTAAATTATACGATGGCCGATAAAATTAAAAAGGTAAAACGTTAATCGTGACAATTCTATATGTTTGAAGAGACAAACTTGAATTTCCCACATATTTCAGATAGAGGCCAAGTAAAATAGGTCACGGAATAGCAATTTGGTTGCGGAAGCAAAAAATCTTTTGGCGGTGGCTCTTTTTAAAAACGGTTGCATACGCTTTATGTGACCATGTTTCTGACAGTTAAACGGAACTTTCCCATTTGTCCAGTAGGTCTATGAAAAATACTAGCAAGTAATACTCACGCTTTTTCATAAATAAATAAATGTATGGGACACTTACACACACGGTCGTCCGTCCCCAAAGTAAGTAACTTAATACTTGTGTTATGGGTGACGGACAACTGGTGAATATATACATACATAATTTTAAATCTTAAATATTTAAATGAGTTAGTCTTGTATGTATGTATGTATGTATATATATATATATTTATTTATTTTTTTATTTTTTCCGGAAAATCGGAAACGGCTCCAACGATTTTCCTGAAATTCAGCATGCATGAGGTTTTCGGGGAGAAAAAAGGATCTAGCTAGGTTTTATTAAAAAGAAATCGTTTTATTTCTATTTTTACAATGAATATATAAAACACAATTTTTTCATTTAATTGTCAAGCCAGCGTAAATTATTCGGGAAACGGCTGGTCGCAAAAATACCTAAGATCGAGCGTAGGTGGGCTACCCAATTATTTTATATTTTTATTTTGCAAAAAATTACCCAACTATACTACAGGTATTATAGTATTAAGTTAATAATATGAAATATTATTACAAAGATATTTATTGGGATTGAATGATGGTTAACCTACATGTGAGGGCCGAAAAAAATTTATTGGTGTCTTTCCACCTTGGCGCGTGTTCAAACCATTGAGCCAGCCGGTCATTAGGTTACTGTAGACGAGTACCTATTTCTGCCATAGAGCTCCCTAATAAAGAACAAGGCTCTGTACATTTTTTTTATGTTTGAACGTTGCAGCTAATGATGATTGCGGGGAATTTGAGGTTCGAACTTTTTAGGCAAATAACTAGAGACTTTTCACTTATTGAAAACACAAATATTGTTTTATATTATATCTACTCTGATACTATAATACATAGATTATAAAACTGAAACCAAAATTCTTATGACAAACATTACAGGCCAAAAATAAAAAAATAAAAAGTTTTATTAAGATACAGGTCTTGTATGGACACATGTATCATAATATAAATTTTTAATCGATACCTATACAACCACCAGCTGGACCAAGGAGGTTGAACCTCTACCTTAAAAAAAATGTTTCAATGAACGAGTCCGCGGCGATGCAACACGCTGCGAAATCGATGTTTGCGCCTTGGCGCTAATATTTGACATTTAAAATAAATTTGTTGTTATATTCAAAGCTTTTTGAATTTGACTTGTTATGGACTAAGGACGTTATTAAAAAAAATAGTTCTTATGATTTTGCGAAGTTCTATAAGCTAAGAATTTTTTAGATTACCTATAGCAAAATAATATTAATAAATTAACCCCCAGGTAAGCTAAAATCTTTGTGTTAGGAGTGGACTCACATCTGTATTACAATGGCCAGGATTCGGACCCACGACCTCGATCGCAAGTCTGTTACCCTAACCATTCCGCCACTTTTGTATCAATAATTCTAAAGGAACGAAATTAGAAATTCTCAGAAAGAATTATATATAAAAAATACATAAAAAAAAGAAAATTCTTTGATCAAAGATTTAAAAAATTACAATTTGTATCAATAATTCTAAAGGAACAAAATTAGAAATTCTCAGAAAGAGTTTTATATAAAGAAAGCCATAAAAAAGAAAAATTGTTTGTTCAAAGATTTAAAAAATTACAATTTGTATCAATAATTCTAAAGGAACAAAATTAGAAATTCTCAGAAAGAGTTTTATATAAAGAAAGCCATAAAAAAGAAAAATTGTTTGTTCAAAGATTTAAAAAATTACAATTTGTATCAATAATTCTAAAGGAACGAAATTAGAAATTCCTAGAAAGAATTATATACAAAAAATCCATTAAGAATAAAAAAATTTTGGTCAAAGATTTAAAAAATTACAATTTGTATCAATAATTCCAAAGGAACGAAATCAGAAATTCTCAGAAAGAGTTTTATTTAAGCCATAAAATTTTTTGGTCAAAGATTTCAAAAGTTACAAGCAAACTTTTTACCAACATTACAAGGCGAAATGATCAAGTAATCAAAACTGGTGCAAATAATCGAAAGCCATCATTAAGAGAGAAACAAGAACTCCAATTTCGTTTATGGCTTTAGAGAAAGGAAGGTGATTACTTGACTTTGATGGGTACAAGTAAAAAGTGTTGCCATATTAAAAATCACACGATCATTCGTACTTTTATGTAAAAATAACAAGAGTGTATCCTTCATCTTTGTTCAACTAAAAAGTTTGTTATATTTCTATTTAAGTTTATTAATTATATGTTTATTACCTACATAGTTTGACTCAATGTCTACAATATTTAGTCTAAAAATGTAATCCTAAATGACTTATGTTAATATTTTTATATTAAAAGTAATTTAGTCATAATAATAGCTGTGGATTTTTACAAATAAATAAATAAATTGATTTAGTGGATTTGCCGTGAAAGAGTAAAATACATCCATACTTAATGTATAGAACCGGCTATACTCACGTCTTATTCTATCGGGTTAGCCCGACTAGTTTCGAACCCATCCGGGTTTACAGCTCTTTACACGACGTTATATAACGTCGATAACGTCGTGTAAAGAGCTCATGAATAAGAGCCCCGGATGGGTTCGAAACTAGTCGGGCTAACCCGATAGAATAACACGTGATTATAGCCGGTTCTATACATTAACTATGAATACTACTCACGATAGTTTACATCCATACTCACAAACTTTCGCATTTATATACATAATACTAGCTTTACCCGCGACTTCGTTTGCGTGGACTGTTTTCGTGTGATAGGTTGATAATAGATGGTGCTTTTCAATGTCATTTTATTCCTGTAGAATATACAGGATGTCTATATCTACATGTTACCCCGTTGTATAAGGAATAATCGTGTCAAATTCCATTGATATTGGTTCAGCGGATTCGCCGTGTAAAAGGAACAAACATACAACCATACTTACAAACTTTCGCATTTTTAATATTAGTAGGATATAAAGCTGTATATTTTTTTGTTTTAACGCGCTTATGTTAGAAACTACAGGACCGATTTGAAAAATTAATTAAGTGTTAGATAGTCCATTTATCCAGGAAGGCTATAAGCTATATAACATCACGCTAAGATGAATAGAACAGGAGCAGCAATAAAAATATTTTGAAAACGACAAAATTAAAGCTTTCCTTGCGCTGAGTAAACGGTAATAGTTATTTAAAAATCATGTGTTACACAATTGTTACCCTTTAAAAGTTCTTAATAAAAATCCGTGACAGCAAAATTCAAATTATTCTTTATTCAAATAAACTTGTAAACAAGTGCTTTTGAATCGTCAACTCCACTACTGGTTCGGAAAGCTGTTCCTACCGAGAAGAGCCAGCAAGAGACTCGGCGGTTGCTCCTAATGTAAAATATAATATGTCTGGTTAAAAAATATAATATGTCTAGCTTTATAATTATAAATAAATAAAATAAATATATGGGACACTTACACACACGGTCGTCCGTCCCCAAAGTAAGTAACTTAATACTTGTGTTATGGGTGACAGGCAACTGGTGAATATATACTTATATAATTTTAAATACATACTTAAATACAAATATACACCCAGGCTCAAAGGCCAACAAATTCATTTATAGAAAATGTTAGCCCGCGACCCGCGGAGCTGAAGGCAGGGTCACTACACACTGCTCCAACGGGCCAGTCAAAAAATTTAAAATATAATATGTATAGCTAGCTATAGCATATGTAGCATATGTCTGGCTTTTAAGGTTAATCCACTTTAACCATTTTTATGATTATCAAAATACTATATTACGGTATTAATCTTTCCACGCGGATGGAATCGCTGGCGATTGCAAGTAAATTATAGTAAGATATCGCAAATTTACATATTAAGCGTTAACATGACCTCAAATGGCCATCTCGATTTTTTTCCTTACAAACTAATATTGTTAAGCAAAATTTCTAATCCCCTAATATACGTTGGAAATCCGTTAGAAGGCCATTCATCGTTTACAAATAGCATGGTGGAAACTCGCTAACAGTTTTACCAACCACAAGAAAGTAAAAAAACAGCATTCACCAATAAAAAAACAAATGTACTCCGTAAGTTTAGGTAGTTAACTAAATTCAAATTCAAAATATTCTTCATTTAAATAAACTTGTAAACAAGTACTTTTGAATTGAAACTCAACTGCTGGTTCGGAAAGCTGTTCCTATCGAGAAGAGCCAGCAAAAAATTCTTAGCTCTGCGGTTGCTCTTTTAAAAATGTAATTCTTAATACTATTTACATTAAGTCGTTACTTGTACAGATTCAAAGATAGCTATATCCACACATTCTTATCTTCTAAGTAATCTTCAAGCCTCAGCCTCTTTTTAACAGTGTTTTTAAACTGCTGTAATGAAACTTATACCCAAACCCACAGACGACTTACGTACTTTTGCAAGGCGCAAAACAGGAGCCGCAAGCTTATGTCGGTTCCTGCTTTGTCTATTATATACATTACCTATTGTTTTATAATTCTTTATATTTTTATGTACCTACATAAATTAAATTAAAACGGCAGGGTTGGTAACACTGTTCGCTAAACGCGACGTGTTTTTATCGTATATCAATCTAAACATGATGCGTGCATTTCCAGCAAATGACAGCGAAAGTGCTCTTCGGAAGCGTCACCTCGATCAATGACCTCAAGCAGCAGAAGACCGGGCGGGATGATCGGCGGACGCACTAGCGGCATCTTGTGACAGGTAGGCGAAACCAACAAAGTTACCTAGCAGTTCTTATTGCTTGTTATAGATGGCGCTTTCATATAATTTATAATTTATCGAGTAGTTTTTATATATGATATTAGATGGCGTTAATAACTCATTCTAGATGGCATTAATTATAAGTTATTTTATCATAGAGTTCTATGTATTCTAAGGGTCTAATAATTCCCTAATGTATTTAAGTATCTAAAAATAAATAATTTAATAATTTAATTTAAAAATTTAATAGAATTAGGCGTTACTTTGCGGATATCCATAATACAAAAAGTAGTAACAAAATTTTTTTGCTATAACCCGCGATTAAGTAAAATAGAAAATATTTATAATGCTAAATGTAGAGCGGACAATCCGTTTTCATACCTGATACATGAATTCGTAACAAACACATGCAAAAACCTTCACCGCCACCACAATACATAAGCACTACACACGTTCACTATCACAAAATCAACTATCGTTTCGCCCGCAACCGAAGCATCATCAGGAGATTGACTTCACGACAAAAACGGATTGTCCACTCTATATTTAGCATTACATATATATTTTATATTTTACTTTATCGCGATTACAGCAAAATAATTTTACTTTTACTTTTGTATCTAAAAATAATTAGATTTTACACATTTGAGTCAAAACCATGAATTAAAAATTGAAGTTTTCAATTAAAGATAATTAAATAATTTATAGAATAAGGCTTTACTTTCGGAGATATAATACAAAAGCAATAGGTAATAATATTATTATACTATAATACGCGATAAAGTAAATAACTTTATCGTGAGTTATAGCAAAATAATTTTATTTTTACTTTTGTAAAAATAATCAATCATTTAGTTTTGAAAGTAAAACGAAAATTGATTTAAATTTAAATTAAAAATTTCAATTTTAGATTAATATATATTTTTATTAATTATTATTTCTATAATTTCAGATAATGATTGTGATAAGAAGAAATGATCGAAGCTAAGGTGTGATCTCGGAAGACAGAGTTTTATTGTTCATAAAAAAATATATTTTTGTATTAATGTTTAGATTTAGTTGAAACACTTGAATATTTTATGAAAAAAAAATATAATAATTAATTTTTATAATTTCTTGAGTAATTATTCATCAACCTGACATCATCCTCCTGCCGTTATCCCACTCTAAGTGGGATCGGCAATATGTTACAAAACATGTTGTCATATGATTTGGCTATGTATTTTACGACCGGCCGCCTGCCTGACGTCAACTCACCTTAGTCGTATTTTACGACTCCTCGGTAAGAAAGTGGGTGGTCTATTTTATTCAACCGAATACAACACGGTGGGTCTACTTACCTTAGTCGCTTTTTACGACATCTCGGTAAGAAATTAGGGTGGTCTATTTTACTCAGCCGTATACCACACGGCTTTATAATGTGTTATTTTAGTATTAAATTTAGCACGATGATTTGTTTGACACCTTGCTAAGAAATAAGGGTGGTCTATTCTATTCAATCGGATACCACACGACGTACAATCCTTTTGCAACAATATTTGTTTATTTGAACAAAAAGGCTATCAATTAAATTACAGTACAATTTTACCTTAAACTTTTATTGATATGCGTGTATGTAATCCACTTTAATTCAGGCTAGGGTCATCGCACATTACACACAACCATCACGTAGTGTGCGACGGACCTTGATTATGCCATAATATGCTTAACTGTTAGCTATGGGACATGTCAGTGATATATACAATTATTACATAAGATTATCACTACATAATATAAAACAAAGTCGCTTTCTGTTCGTAAGTCATTTGTGGGTTTTGGTATAAGATTCTATAATAAAATTCCGCAATCAATTTCAGCTTTGCCATTGCAGCAGTTTAAAAACACTGTTAAAAAGAGGCTGATACAGAAAGCCTACTATACTGTTGAAGATTATTTAGAAGATAAGAATGTGTGGATATAGCTCTCTTTGAACCTGTACAAGACAGTAACGACTTAACGTAAATAGTATTAAGAATTATATTTTATAAAAGAGCAACCGCCGAGTTTCTTGCTGGCTCTTCTCGGTAGGAACAGCTTTCCGAACCAGCAGAAGAGTTGACGATTCAAAAGCACTTGTTTACAAGTTTATTTGAATAAAGAATATTGGAATTATGAAATAATGAATTTGAATTTGAAAAAGTCTACAGAAAACTCCGCGATAATATATATCTATCTCTTTTGGATAACCCACTATAGCATTTTTTGTCATTTACTTTTTACGAAAAATAATGCCTTACTATCGAAGCAATTTTAAACAATACAGCACTAATCCTTATCCAATACCTTAAATAAATTGTTGATTTAATATAGATCAATATGGCCGTTTACAGTATATTTAAAATGCCTCGAGGAGGGCATTGAGTGGCTGATTTCTCTGAGTGACATGGCCTATATATATTATACACGTGCGAAGCCGGAGCGGACAATTAAGGTAAGTGTTGACGTTAGGCTAGTGGACGATCGTCAAATACGTAGAGAGGGAAAGGGGCAGTAGGAGGTATAGTACGCAAGGAAAGCTTTTTGTCGTTTTCGTACTATTTTTTATTGTATCGTATGGATTCTGGGAAAGCGGCGAAGACAGTACATATAACATAAATACTGCATGTCCTCGAAGACTGTCCAACATGGGTGGTTCAACGAGCGAAGCTCGTGATTGGGGCACAATCTCTCCTTGTCCATAGTGGTTCGTGCCATTGTGGACTGGGAGAGAAGCGCGAAAGGAAACGGTGGATTGAATCCGGGAAGTCGAGTCCTTTAATCCGATCCGCCGCAGGCGAGCGGGGCGCAGACGACTCGCCGAAGCCCGTCGCATACCGCCCTAACGGCGACCTCTGGGCGAACGGGGTTTATCGGACGCCCCTTAAAAAGGTCCCGAGGCGATCGATGTATCTGGCACTCTCGCTGCATCGTATAACAGAGGAAGGGGCCTCTTTATAGAGGCCCCGACCCAAAGGTAGCACACTATGGCTGCTGTCGGGGATGGGGGCAATGTTTCCAACGGTACCGTGTCCCCGCCACCTACAGCGTGGTGGAGCACTGAAAGATGTTTGAAAGATGTAAAAGGGTCCGACCACCGCCTATCCTCGGGCGACGGTATCCATAATGAGTTTTCCTATAAAAAAAAGTTTTTTTAGTCTGTGCGAGTCCGACATACCCGTCGCCTGTATTAAAAAAATTGTAATACTCAAATGTAAGTTGTCTGTAATTACAGTTACTCTGTGCCGGGATCAGTAAACTGTGGCCCTCTCACCAGGGGTCCTACATTGCGTTGGACCTCATTTTGGTACACAAACCTCCAATTTATTAATGTTTTTCCCAATGATTAGTTATCGCTCCAGCTCTTTGTGAGTTATTGAGGCGGCGAAATTGTTCACAAATAAAACATTTATTGCTTGCGTCATTTGAATTCCTCGAAACTTTCGGATCAAAAGTAAAGAAAGAGTATGTGGAAACAAATTAAACTGATTTTTGATTTAATCAGTATATTTTGTTAAAAGAGCAAAATTAGCCCCAGCTCAGTAGAATAGATGACACTCATTTCTTACCGAGGCGTAAGAGGCAGCTTAGGTAAGTCAACCCGATGTTTGGTACCCGGTTGAGTACCGCTTGCCTGACATCAACTTACCTTAGTTGCCTTTTACGACACCTCGGTAAGAAATGAGGTTGGTCTATTCTACTCAGCTGGATATCACACGGCAGGTCGACTTACCTTAGTCGCCTTTTATGACATCTCAGTTAGAAATTAGGTAGGTCTATTCTACTCAGCCGGATACCACACAGCATGTCATTAACATAGAAGTAAACACTAGATAATTTTTTTTAGAAAATTAAGTTCTCTACCAGGGTTGAACCTACGATCCTTTATATCACAAGCTTACCGCTCGGTCTTTTCGGCCTGTGACCTTTGGCAAAGAAAGACTGCTCGCTTGTTAGATCTTTTTGGCAATCTTTTTTTCCAATTCGCATTTTCCCACTTTATCCCCATATAATTAATGTTTATTGCGCTCAAGAGAATCTCAGGACATTAAGACGCACGAAGATATGCAAAATTTATTAAGAGTGATAAAATAACATAAGATGTGTTGTAATAAATTCGGTTATTTATATAAGGGTCGCTGAGGATCTTGTCTGGATATAAGCAATTGACGCTTTAAGTTATATATACTAGCAATCGCCAGCGACTACGCCCGCGTGGAAAGATTAAATCCGAAATATTGTATTATAATAACCATAACAATGGTTAAAGTTAACGTTAAAAGCTAGATAAAGCTGTCGCGGACTGTTATTTAGAAATTTTAGAGGGGAACAATTTTGTAATACATGATTTGAGTATAGTTTACTGTTTACTTAGCACACACAAGGAAAGCTTTAAATTTTGCCGTTTTCGTAATATTTTTTGTTACTGCTCCTCTCCTATTCATCTTAGCGTGATGTTATAAAGCCTATAGCCTTACTCAATAAATGGATTATCTTACACTCAAAGAATTTTTCAAATCGGTCCAGAAGTTCCTGAGATTAGCGCGTTTAAACAATCAAACAAACAAACTCTTCAGCTTTATATATTAGTATAGTCTGCTGCGTTGTCTGTCGCTGTTATTATACTGTTGTCGCGTGATAAGTTGATAATATGTCATTCAATGTAATTCCATTCCGGTAGAATCAAAAGGTTTTCTAAAGCATGAATGTTACCCCGGTGTATAAGGAAAAATGTACTAATATTAATCGAGAGTGGTTCAGCGGATTCGCCGTGACAGACTAACAAACATATATCCAAACTGAGTTCAGCGGCCTACGCTGTTCGAAAGATAAGACAATTCACCAGCAAAACTTGTTTATTTTGCCTACTTCCATAGCATTATGTCCTATGGAATATTGCTATGGGGTAAATGCGCGGATAGTGAAAAAATCTTTGTTTTACAAAAGAGAGCTATACGTGGCATTTATAATTTAAGACCGCGTGATTCCCTGCGAGAGAAGTTTAAGGAAACAGGTATTCTTACATTTGCTTCACAGTATATTTTAAGCAATTTAATTTATGTACATAAAAATATAAAGAATTATAAAACGATAGGTGATGTGTACAATAGACAAAGCAGGAACCGACATAAGCTTGCGGTTCCTGCTTTGCGCCTTGCAAAAGTGCGTAACTCGTTTGTGGGTTTTGGTATAAGATTCTATAATAAAATTCCGCAATCAATTTCAGCACTGCCATTACAGCAGTTTAAAAACACTGTTAAAAAGAGGCTGATACAGAAAGCCTACTATACTCTTGAAGATTTTTTAGAAGATAAGAATGTGTGTATATAGCTCTCTTTGAACCTGTACAATACAGTAACGACTTAATATAAATAATATTAAGAATTATATTTTTAAAAGAGCAACCGCCGAGTTTCTTGCTGGCTCTTCTCGGTAGGAACAGCTTTCCGAACCAGCAGTAGAGTTGACGATTCAAAAGCACTTGTGTACAAGTTTATTTGAATAAAGAATATTTTGAATTTGAATTTGAATATTCACAAACCTTCGCATCTATAATTGTCATGCTTATCATAAACATGCATTGTCATCTAGACTGGAGCAGTATGTAAAATATTAACTCAATCGGACGGGAAGTGGGTCAAATTTAACTTGTAAGATTCCATCTTCACATACATACACGGAAAGTTGTTTTTTGAAGTTAAAAAGCTTTTGAAAACTAATAAATTATACTTTAAAGATAAATTAATATCAAAGTTATAATATATAGAATAATGTATAATTATTTTGCAGAAAAATATAGAAAAACAGCAAAATTATTCTATTGTTACTTCTGTTATATGAAATTCCGCAAAGAGCGCCTGCTTCTATAAATTATTTACAATATCTCTGAAGCAATATTGGGTTATGTGTAACTTATCTTTGCGTGGTGGGTCTTAACCGCAATTCTTTCCAATATGAGAGAAACCTTTGTCTATTTGTGATAGCATCACGCCCGAACTTTACGCCGTCAATTGATATAAAATTGAATCTCGCAGACGCATCTATTGCGCGGGTTTCAATCGAAACGCGATATCAAAAAAAACCGCTCGACACAATGACAGTAATTGTGATTGTGTTTTTTGTGTCGTTCCAAGCGGGTCTTTAACCGGGGCTCGAAATCGCTTACGTCCGCCCGAGAATGGATATCTAATGATTGGGCCTTTGGCGGGCGGCGCTCTCTCACACCGTGCGGTCAGTGTGCGTAGGAGTTTTTTTTTACCTACTGGTGCCCATGTCCGCTCGCGCTTGACGTACGCGGCACTCGCCTGGTACACGCTATGTTCGGCGTACCAGAGGCGAAGGCTTCAAGTCCAACAGAATCGCTGAATGCGATTGATCGTAGGAGCCCCGAGGTATGTGCGGAACGACGTCGTGCACAGAGATACCAAGATGCCGACCGTGGAGGAGTTCGTTCGTCGCATTACGCGCCGACAGTTCGCGCGAGCGGACAACAGCGCGCACGTTCACCTCCATGGCATCGCGCCACTCCACGCACGACCACCCGAGGGTCGTTCCCTGCTTCGCGAGCTCCTGCGATCACCGTCACCGCGGCCCGATGCGGACGACGACGGCGACGAAGAGGACGACGTAACGGGCGAGAGGGCGGTACCACCGGACATGACACACCCACCCAATCAAGACACCACCGGACGAGACACCACCGAAACTGACTCCGAGGTCTGGGAACTACCATTCCCAGACCTCCCTACCGAACACCAAATCCCGTAGGTCACCTTCGTGACCTGGGCCTACGGCCCAAACATAGTCCAGGTTACAAAGCCTGCGAGGACCAGCCCGGGCAAAGAGGTTCGCCTCGAGGCCCGTACCCCGCCTACCCCTCGAAGGTATGCGATAAGACCCCCTGCTTTATCTACTCCGCACATTGCGACCAACTACGCACTAGATCATCTCTACTCAAAGTGTGTTCCGCGGAACCCTAGAGTTCCGCGCGCAGGTATATTTATTTATTTATTTGTATTTGTATAAACATGTCGTACCACAGCTGGTGTATTTATAAATTAGATTTTTCTTTTTTAATATCTTCTGTTATTCAATACTTACTACCCATACCCATACAATAATTATTATTATTGTACTTGCCATTGGTAATGTAAGTAATAATTAGTAACTGTTACATTGTACTTTTATTATGCTTATTAATAAAGAATACACTTTTAAAAACTATTGTTTTCTTAGTAGATTTTAAACTTTCGCGATTCATACTAATTAAAATATATAAACAACCGGGTCACATCGCGATAATCACGTTACCTTTAACTGACCACGACATGAGTCAGTTCGTGACCACTGTGGATGCAACTCTGCCGAAACGACGAACCTTATACAAAGGTAACGTGATTATCGCGATGTGACCCAGTTGCTTATATATTGTTTTCTTGTAGGGTTCCATCAAGTATTTAGCTTCCCAAAAAGGTTACGTCACCAAAAAGTTTGAGAGCCACTGCACTAGATCATTGTGTCACAAGGTGAGGCCCACGACCCACAGGGGGGGCAATTTGATGGGGGGGGGGCAACTCGACACGAGTTTAACCCTTTCGCTGTGGGCCGGTTAAGTGCAATGCTAGATTTCGGTGTCAAATTTAACAAAAAAAGCAATTTCATCCTAAAACTATTATTTATGTTCTTTAAGTGGACAAGTCTTTGTTCCTCATTCAAGAGAAGTGTATCTCTGAGTGGGAATTGTGGTATTTTATTATATCGTGTTATTGTAGAAAGAGTGCGCTGACATTATGAAAAGATTTTCTTTTCTCTTTGCGGTAGCAGCTATTCTCTGATCCAGCGCAGTTTGTAATTTAAATAAAAATTCGTTGAAGCTCGCGCACGCGCTCTTTTCAGACGATTCTCGACGACTTACTTCGAGAAAGCGTCCATCCACCCAAACCCCCTTATAGTGGCCGCGTCCAACTATAAGGCGTTCAGGCACCCCAACAAGATTCACAGGCGCCCGAAGAGCGTCCTTAACGACCCCGACGATGCTATAACAGCATCCAACAAGATATACACACAACACGCACACAAACAGCGTCTACGCCGGCGAAGACGAGGTCCCCGCTTGCTTGTGTCAAGCGGCCGCAGCCCTCTGCCGCGGCCGCCGTGACGCAGACTTCTTCCAAGTCATTTATTAGATGCAGCCCTCCAAAAACGCGCCGCCTTAAGCCGAGGTTCGGTCTCGCAGGAGACACCCTTAAGGCGACGCCCCCTGTAGCGCGGGTGCTTGTAATGCACCCGCATGTATCATCCATTTCTTCTCGGCGATGCTTCAGCGCTCGCCCGTCTTATCGGTGACGCTGTCAAAGCCATTAGGGCTAACAGCATTAGTCATATTCGAAAAAAAAAAAAAAAAAAGCGCACGCGCCAGCCGCTCGCCACGGTGTACAGGGCGTCCAAGAAAGCTCATTTCGCTACAAAACAAGCAACCACGCGAGATCATCGGTCGGAGCGAGGTCTCATAACTGTATAGACGACTCCCGGCGTTATGTAACTAGTCCTAACTCGCCGGCCATCCCCATATCACGTTTAACCGTGGACAATACTGAATGCCAAGTACATAAATACCTAATACCTATAAAATACTAAGGTACAGTTACACGCGAAAAAACCTGTTCGATTTCGTTGAGATCCAGCGACTCGAGTCAGTGCATATCTGGATTTTGTGGACAAGAGTATCTGAATTTTAAATAAAACAGTATCTGTATTAATATTGAAAATAACACTATAAATAAAAATACTTCAATAAAGTGGTATAATGTCTTAAAAGCTCATATCGGATCACAATGGAAACATTCAGGTCAGTGTTTATAAAATCACTTACAAGTTCAAAGCTGTAGGTAAAGCTTATCATAATTAATAGAATTAGGCGTTACTTTGCAAGGAGGAGGTCCATAATACAAAAGTTATGAAAATATTGTTTTGCTATAATCCGGGCTAAAAGAAAATATATGTAATCTATACCATTATATAAAACTGAAGAATTTGTTTGTATGATTGCTCGAACGCGCTAATCTCAAGAACTACTGGACCGATTTGAAAAATTCTTTCAGTATATGATAGTCCATTTATTTAGGAAGGCTATACGATAACATCACGCCGTGTGGTATCCGGCTGAATAGAATAGTATCACCCTCATTTCTTACCGAGGTGTCGTAAAAGGCGACTAAGGTAAGTCGACCCGCCGTGTGGTATCTGGCTGAGTAGAATAGTACCACCCTCATTTCTTACCGAGGTGTCGTAAAAGGTGACTAAGGTAAGTTAACCCGCCGTGTGGTATCCGGTTTAGTAGAATAGACCACCCTCCTTCTTACCGAGGTGTCGTAAAATACGACTGAGGTGAGTTGACGTCAGGCAGGCGGCCGGTCGTAAAAACGCAGCCAAATCATGTTACAACATGTTTATAACATGTTGTGCCGACCCCACTTAGAGTGGGATAAGGGCAGGAGGATATATATACGATAACATCACGCTAGGCATAACATCACGATAAGATGAAAAGGAGAGGAACAGCAATTAAAAATAGTACGAAAATGGCAAAATTTTAAGCTTTCCTTGCGTGCGCTGAGTAAACTGTGATAGTTATCCGAATATCATGTATTACAAAATTGTTCCCCTCTAAAAGTTCTAAATAAAAGTCCGCGACAGCATATGTCTAGCTTTCAAGCTTGACCCACTTTAACTATTTCTAAGGTTATCAAAAGACTATATTACGGTTTTAGTCTTTCCACGCGAGTCACTGGCCATTGCTATTAGCTACATAATTCGAAAAAGCTGTATTCTGGCAAATTAATATAACTACCCACGCTGTATTACATAGCGCGGTACATAGTGTGGTATCCGGCTGAATAGAATAGTACCACCCTCATTTCTTACCGTGGTGTCGTAAAAGGTGACTAAAGTAAGTTGACCCAACGTGCGGTATCCGGTTTAGTAGAATAGACCATCCTCTTTCTTACCGAGGTGTCGTAAAATACGATTGAGGTAAGTTGACGTCAGGCAGGCGGCCGTAAAAACGCAGCCAAATCATGTGACAGCATGTTTATAACATGTTGTGCCGACCCCACTTAGAATGGGATAAGGGCGGGAAGATGATGCTCTATTACATAACTCCTAAAAACCCGTGAGTGTTTAAGATATCCATAATTTGAAAGAACAAGAAAATACTTTTCTTTATAGTTCATAGCGTGATGCATTAAAATAAGGATTACAATGTATAAAACTACTAATCTTGAATTCGGTCACTTTAATACTAAGCGTGGGATATATCTTCGTTCAAATTATTTTATTGGTGCGCTCTTTATGGTTGTCCTTAAAATAGCAACCTGTTTTAATATCTACCTGAGAATTTCAACTTCAGTGATCACTTTAATGGTTTATTTTTAATTACTTCATTTCTTCACGACCCTAAAAACGTTATCTTCTTCATATAAAAAAATCTTGCTACAAACACACAGTGTTTGCATATTTTTCAGTTATTCAAGTGAATTTTCAAGTTTTCTATTCTTAAAATTTTTATTTTTTGATTTTTATGAACTTAAGAAAGCAGCAAAACAAAGCTATTCGATGTTTAGTTACGCGAAAAGCGCCTAAGTACCTCAAGCATAATCGGTTCATTGGAATAAGAGCCCCGCCCTTCGTCATTTCAGCTTTGCGACACGCTGAACTATTTATTATTAGTAATATTATTAGTAACTTTAATTCTTCAACGCATCTCATTCCTGATTCGATCACGTAGAGACACTCAAAGCATAGCTCGCCGGGAATGGACCAACTTTCAAATTTAAACGTCTTTACTGACTTACTGACACGTTTGGCTCCCTATTATCCAATTAGGTCATGTTTATTTCATTGCATCATCAAATTATAACAAAAATAGTTAAATCTTGTGCATCATTTTTGGCACCAGCTCTAAGTCACATTATTAACTTATCCTTCTTAGAAGGTGTATTCCCTGTCAACCTAAAAAAATCGGTAGTTAAACCTCTACATAAAAAGAATAATAAGGATGAATTAAATAATTACCGTCCGATAACGCTCAACCCCATTCTGTCAAAAGTATTCGAAAAAATTATGTATAGTAAAATTTATAAATTCATCGATACGTTTAAAATTTTGAAGGAAGAACAATATGGCTTTAGAAGACAAAGTAGTACCACCCTTGCTTGTTTTACACTAACAAAGTATGTATTGGAAAATCTTGACATTGGTCATAACATTGTGTCCATTTTCCTTGATATGACTAAGGCTTTTGACTTAATAAATCATAAAATACTACTTAATAAATTAGAATACTACGGGATACGAGGCGAAGCACTTAAATGGATATCCAGTTACCTTTTCGAACGGCAACAAAGTGTAGAAGTCATAGAGAATTCAGGAAGGTTTAAAAAACCATATCGTTCATCATTTGAAACGCAAAATCCTTATGGAGTACCCCAAGGAAGTATTCTTGGTCCTTTGCTATTCCTCCTTTATATAAATGACCTCCCAGATATAGTTTCGCATAAATGTTTTATGTACGCCGATGACACAACGATTGTAGTAAAAGCTAAAGACAAACAAAACATTGAATAACAAACAAACGAAGCACTCAATTCGGTTGTACAATGGTTAAATCAAAATAACCTCAAAATTAATATGAATAAAACTCATTATATACATTTTCAAACAATCAAATCTAACCCAATAAATTTCAATCTAGAGTATGAATCATATAATATTGAGAAATCAAACACGACCGTATTTCTTGGGCTAACATTAGACAAGTTTTTTAACTGGAAAGCTCATGTAGAAGATCTGTGTAAGAGAGTGGACAGATTTATTTATGTTCTAAAAAAACTATCACAAGTTAGCAATAAAAGAACTGCCTTACTAGCTTATCATGGTTATGTATCATCGATTTTACGATACGGAATTTTACTGTGGGGAAATTCAACAGATGCTTCAAAAGCATTTATTAAACAAAAAGCTTGTGTACGATCTATATGCCGAGCAAATATTTTAGACAGTTGCAAACCATTGTTTAGGGAGAATAAAATTTTACCGTTACCGTGTCTTTACATATACGAAGCATTGCTTTTTGTTAAAAAAAATCCCATTTTATTTCCTAAATTTAATGAAATATATCCGAACAGGAGGTGCAGGCCATATCCACCAGGTAAACTCTGGGCGCCATCACAACGATTGGCTGTCTTTTCTAACAATTCATATTGTATGGCCATTACATTGTACAATAAACTCCCAAATTGTAAAAAAGAATTGCCTCTACTAAAGTTTAAGGGAGCAATTTTGGAAATATTAAACCAAAAAAATTATTATTCAGTTAACGATTACCTCAATGACAACAATATAGGTACTTAATGTTTCAGTATAATTGTAAGAATTTTTAAATAATTGATATATGTTTACAATAATGCAATAATTCTTCTTTTGTTAAATTTTATCTTTTTTTTTCAACTTTTTAATAACATAACATAATTGTAATATTAATTTTAATTTCATTTTTAATTAATTGTAATTTTAATATGTAAATAAATATAATTATTATACTTTTCTAGAAATTTTAGGCATTTTTAGTTTTCAATATTTGCACGCTGTTTGTGACAGTAGATTGTGTTAGGGAATTAAGCATTATGTTAAATCTATATGTACCCACAATTTCAGCAAATAAATTTATTATTATTATTATTATTATTATAGGGTGGGTTTTAAATTTAAACCCCTCACTAGAACAATTTTGCTCAAATTTAAATTTTAACAGATCATAAAGCTTTTCGTGCTCTTTAATCGTCGCAACATAATACTTTCTTTCTTACAGCTTGAAACGAACTGTATTTATATTGGCAGTAATAGTTTATGGCACTGTAACAAGATCTACAGCTTTAGTTGATAGTAAACTAGAAAACACCACACACAATTGTCCATTCACAAGAATAATCGAAGATATATTCAACATAAACAACAGAAGTTCTAACAGGGAAGAGAATTGGAAAGATAAAAGAACAAATTATCTTTTTAACTCCACGAAAAGTACTAACGAAAGCTTAAGTAAATCCATTGAAGATGAACTAGTTAACGACATTATTGCATCAATTAAAAGGATTAAAGCGAACTTAACCAACGATGATAACAACAAACTAAATGAAGCTATAATACTTAAAGTACCAAAAGATAACGTCAATAATTCAAAAGTTATAGATAAAAAGGTAAATCAAATAAAAAGTGGTATAGAGGAGAAAATTGATATATTGAAGACATCAAAGCCCAATCAAAATGAGAAATATAAAATGGACGATGCAAAAATTGGGTTGGCTACACCAACAAAACCTATCAGCCAACCTGTTAAATCAAATTATGTAGAAATTCTCACAGTAGAACCGAACAATACAAACATAAGCAACAAATCCACTCATAATATATTGGATGTATTAAGAAATATAATGCCAAAGTTAAATGTGACTAAAGATCTACACAGCATTACGATAATAGAAAGGAATCAAAACAAAAATCATTCGTTCACAGAAACTAAAAACATATCCACTATTATCGTTAAGTATTGTGAGAAAGAAAATGTAACTTCAAACGAAACTGTTACAAAATTAAAACCTGATGAACAGATGAAAGCAATTTATGACCCTGATGAAGATGAAGACTATTCGGATGATAATATCGATTATGAAGATCAAGATAAATACTTGAATACAACAGAGAACAGAAGAGAAGTGTTAGTTGCAGCTGAATATGGGATACAGAAGATGCATGAATTGTACGGCGTTTTGGAGCCAAAATTGTATTCTATGGGTAAGTTGATGTTTATTACTTAGTTAATTTTAAGTTTATAACATTCACAATTATCGCAATTGCTGTTAAATTATATAAAATGATAATAGAAATTTAAGAAATTGAATATGTTTAAAATAAATTCATATATATTCACAACAGTAAATTTACCTTTATTTATGAAAACTAATTATCTAATTTAAGAAGTACATACATTTTTTATTAAGAAGAAAAAGGAAAAAAGGCCTATTATATAAAATTTATGTATGTAATTAATTCATTAATAATAAATAATTAATTCTATTAATAATAAACGTTGACGTTCATATTTCTGTGCTATCCGGCTGAGACCACTCTCATTTATTACCCACCTGTCGTAAAAAGCTACTAAGGTAAATCGACCCATCGTGTGGTATTCGGCTGAGTAGAATAGACCATCCTCTTTAATACCGAGGTGTCGTAAAAGCTGAGGTAAGTTGCTATCAGGTAGGCGGCCGGTCGTAAAATACCTAGGCATCACATCACAACATGTTTATAGAATGTTGTGTCGACCCCACTTAGAGTGGGATAAGGGCAGGATAATGATGACTGTGAAATCTAATTGTCTAATTTAAGTAGCAATCATGTAACCATAAAAAAACATGATGGTGGTATGAAGTAAAGTAACAGTAAACTAAAAGTAACTAAAAATGCCGATTGACCATTTCTAATTGCGACATGTAGGCGATTAATAAAAAAAAATGGCGCTATACGAATATTTTAGAATTTTAACAGTCAAAAACGTTTAACGGTTCAGATGATGAAGAGACGAGTTTGTAATCGGTGCCACAACAATTAATTGTCATTAACTGGCACAAATTAAAAACATGTCTTTGCGAATATCTAGACCGTTAAGGTATTTCATCTCTAACGAGTTTCAATACAGAACTATAGTCCAAAAACTTGTATTTGAGGCTTCAATACTAAACATGAAGATGGAATATTACAAAACAATTTAGTGAGACTTTTAACTGGTACTTTAGTGTTATGAATAATTAGTATTACATATTTATAACACAAAGTTCGGCGTCTGTGCGTTTGACTTTCTATTCGCGATAATTTCAAAAAACTGCAAAACAGATTTCCACGCGGTGCCAATAAACAAAGTGTTACGTGGAAAGCGCCTAAGTACCCCAAGCACAATCGGTTCTTTGCAATAAGAGCCCCGCCCTTCGTCATTTCAGCTTTGCGACACGCTGAACTATATTAGTAACTTTAATTCTTCAACGCATCTCATTCCTGATTCCTAAACTGAAACCTATAGTAACGACCTTTTACTATCCCACTGCTGGGCATAGGCCTCCGCTCTGTTTTTTTTTTGGAGAGAAGGATTGGAGCTAAGATCTACCATGCTGCTCCAATGCGGATTAGTAGATTACACGTATCCCCAGAATTCTCCAGAGATATGCAGGTTCCTCACGATGTTTTCCTTCACCAAAAAGCGTGTGATAAATTGCAATTATCAATTAGACACATAAGTTTTACCTGGTGCCTGCCCAAGTTTGAACCCTACACCTTCTCAAAAGAGGCGCACGGTGTTACCGCTGGGCTACCACTGCAGAATTCATGGTAAACAGAAATACAGATGCAGCGAAAGACTTTGTTCTACAACATTTAAGGATAGGATTAAATACGTCTGTGTAATAGTTATATTCCGTATTTAGGCCTGGTGTTGGATGAAAAGGACCCGGCTCGCTATGTGGCGGCTTTCAACGCACCGTCAGAAGACGCCGCTATATACGCCAAGTTTGGATACGCGTCAATACAAGCGGCGGCCAAGTTGAAGGAGCTAATAGGGTAAGTCAGAAAACACCGTGAAAAAATCGCAAAGCGAAATAAAATAAAGAACTTACATAGAGATTAGAGTCTGGACTACTTAACCGGATACCATACAACTAAATTTTTCGATTAACAGTATCTTTTTCTTTAATATTGAAATGTTTTAATCTTGTATGTATATAACGGCTCCAACGATTTTTCTGATATGCAACGTGTAGGAGGTTTTAGGGGAGAAAAATTCGATGTAGCCTAGGTTTTATGTAAAAAAAAATCGTTTTATCTCTGTTTTTGGGCATTAAAAAATACTTAAATTTGTGTTGATTTGAATTTTTGCCATTAACTGTCAAGTCAGCGTAGCTTATTTGGGAAACGGGCAGCCTCATTTAAATTCAAATTCAAATTCAAATTCAAAATATTCTTTATTCAAATAAACTTGTAAACAAGTGCTTTTGAATCGTCAACTCTACTGCTGGTTCGGAAAACTGTTCCTACCGAGAAGAGCCAGCAAGAAACTCGGCGGTTGCTCTTTTAAAAATATAATTCTTAATACTATTTACATTAAGTCGATACTGTCTTGTACAGGTTCAAAGAGAGCTATATCCACACATTCTTGTCTTCCAAATAATCTTCAAGAGTATAGTAGGCTTTCTGTATCAGCCTCTTTTTAACGGTGTTTTTGAACAGAGGTAATGGCAAAGCTGAAATTGATTGCGGAATTTTATTATAGAATCTTATACCAAAACCCACAAACGAATTACGTACTTTTGCAAGGCGCAAAGCAGGAGCCGCAAGCTTATGTCGGTTCCTGCTTTGTCTATTGTATACATTACCTATCGTTTTATAATTCTTTATATTTTTATGTACATAAATAAGATTGCTTAAAATATACTGTGAAGCAAATGTAAGAATACCTGTTTCCTTAAACTTCTCTCGCAGGGAATCACGCGGTCTTAAATTATAAATGCCACGTATAGCTCTTTTTTGTAAAACAAAAATTTTTTCACTATCCGCGCATTTACCCCATAGCAATATTCCATAAGACATAATGCTATGGAAGTAGGCAAATAAACAAGTTTTGCTGTTTCGACGTCTGTGAATTGTCTTATCTTTTGAACAGCGTAGGCCGCTGAACTCAGTTTCCCTGCAAGAGTTGTTACGTGTGTGCTCCATTGGAGTTTTGTATCCAGGGATACTCCCAAAAATACAGTTGAATTTTCTGTTTTTAATGGTACATTATTTAAAGAGAGTCTATTTGCTGTTTTTGCAGCATTAGGTAATGCAAATTCAATACATTTAGTTTTATTCGAGTTCAGTACCAAATTATTTAGCCTGAACCAATGAGCTACTTGCGATAAACCCCTGTTTACTTCGTCAATATTATCGTCATTTCTATTTACTTTAAAAATTAATGATGTGTCATCCGCAAACAGTACAATATTGCAAATATTATGAATAAAATATGGTAAATCATTTATATAAACTTAAAACAGAAATGGACCAAGGATTGATCCTTGAGGCACACCCATAACTAAGGCCGTTCCGGATGACTGCACATCATTAATGCACACTCTTTGAATCCGGCTGTGAAGGTACGATGCGACGAGACGAAGTGCATTGTCTTTAATGCCATAATAGCCAAGCTTTAACAATAAAATTTCGTGTTGAACGCAATCAAATGCTTTGGATAAGTCACAAAATACCCCTATGGCATTTTGTGAGTTCTCCCACGCATCAAAGACATGCTTCAACAACCTGACACCCGCATCCGTTGTTGACCGACCCTTAGTAAACCCATACTGCTCAGGATGAAGTAAATTATGTAAATTAAAATGCTGGAGCAGCTGCTTTAGAATTATTTTCTCAAAAATCTTGTTTAGAGTTGGCAAGACCGAAATGGGTCTATAGTTCGTAGGGTCGCTCTTATCGCCGGACTTAAATAATAATAATAAATATCAAAGCCTGTTACTCTCCCACTGCTGGGAATAGGCCTCTTCTCTCCGTTTTTGGAGGGAAGGTTTGGAGCTAAGACCTACCACGCTGCTCCAAAGCGGGTTGGTAGGTTACACATATCTCCAGAATTCTCTAGAGATATGCAGGTTTCCTCACGATGTTTTCCTTCACCGAAAAGCGTGTGATAAATTGCTAAACTCATTGGTGTACGCCCGGGGTTTGAACCCTAGACCTCCTCGAAAGAGGCGCACGATGTTACCACTGGGTTACCACAGCTTTTGGGCATTGAAAAATACAGAAATTTGTGTTGATTTGAATTTTTGCCATTAACTGTCAAGTCGGCGTAGCTATTTAGTGAACGGGCAGTCATTTAAATATCAAATATATGTCAACCTTTTACAAATGTCATCCTAGTAAGCATTCAATAAGGTAATTATAAACGCATATCGTAGGACAGGAAAAGATTGCGCCATTAGATGTCCTAAGCAACTGGGTCAAGCTAATACCCATCAAATGTCGAGTGTCGCAATGCAAAATTGTCTCACGTCAAGGGCAAATCCGAAATGATGATGTCTAATGGGGATAAAACAAGCTTTTGGCAACATCCTGTTACTTATTAAGCTATTTAAAAGCCTACATGCAAATTCAAAATATTCTTTGCTAGCTTTTACGAGCGACTTAGTTCGCGAGGACTGTTGTCGTGTGATAAGTCGACAATAAATAAATATATGGGACAATTACACACACGGTCGTCCGTCCCCAAAGTAAGTAACTTAATACTTGTGTTATGGGTGACAGACAACTGGTGAATAAATACTTATATAATTTTTTAATACATACTTGAATACAAATATACATCCAATAGATGGCATTTTTCATTGTCATCCTATTCCTGTAGAATCAACAGGATTTCCATAGCCTATATAGGCTATATTCCGGTGTATAAGAAATAATTTTTGGAATAATTTATACTGATGTGTCAAGGAATAATTTATACTGATGTTTTATACAACAGATATACTGATGTTTTATACAGCTGATATACTGATGTTTTATACAGCAGATTTACTGATGTTTTGTACAGCAGATATACAGATGTTTATACAGCGGATATACTGATGTTTTATACAGCAGATATACTGATGTTTTATACAGCAGATATATTGATGTTTTATACAGCAGTTATACTGATGTTTTATACAGCATATATATGTTTCCCTTCTCTGAAAAGCGCAATAAATTATAATTATATTAATATATTCGCACACAAATATGTTTGTACATTACTGATATAATGTTCTTAGAAATTGCAATTTAAAACCAGATGTTTACCTCGAATTGAGACGCGTAATTGCATATTTAATAAAGACGAGTTCACTGCAAGGATGTACTAGTAGATATCATCTGGGCTACCCTGTGAGAATATTGCAACACTATTGGAAAATGAGCAACGTACATAAACAAAAGACTCTTATTTTTTTTCTTATCTGCTTCTTCTCTTTCTTATTGCTGTATGTAAAATAAATAAAAGTAAGATTAACATTATTTTACTATAAATTGCAAAAAAATAATCGCTTTTTATCGCGGATTATATAATAGAAAATAATTTTATTATCACTTTTGTATTATGAATCTCCGCTAAGTAAAGCCTTTCTATAAATGAAAATAAATACAAAAAATATAGAAATAAAATAACAATATCATTCCATAAAAAAACCCGTGTGGTATCCGGCTGAAAAGAATAGTACAAACTCATTTCTTACCGAGGTGACGTAAAAGGCGACTAAGGTAAGTTGACTCACCGTGTGGTATCCGGTTTAGTAGAATAGACCACCCCCATTCTTACCGAGGTGTCGTAAAAGGCAACTAAGGTAAATTGACGTCAGGCAGGCGGGCGGACGTAAAAACGCAGCCAAATCATGTGACAGCATATTTATAACATGTTGTGCCGACCCCACTTAGAGTGGGATAAGGGCAGGAGGATAATGAATCCACGTTTATTAAGAAATCTATGGAATGCTAATACGTATGGTGACTGGTCCTGTATGTATAAAGTATGTGAACGATGCCTGCTTCATACATTTAGCATTACATAGATTCTCTTAACAAACGCGGATTATAGCGAAATAATTCTATCGTAGCTTTCTCTTTAGGTAGATTGATAATAGATGGGGTTTTTTGATGTTATCCCGTTCCTGTTGAATTAACATCATTTCTATAACCTATGTTATCCCGGTGGATAAGCAATAATTGTTCCAAATTTCATCGATATCGGTTTATTTTTCAAAAAACACTTATACAAAGCTTTGCATTGAGTAAGGACGTAATTTACGTCCATTCTCAATGCAAAGCTATTTTCCATATTTTCCATATTTTCCCTATAGTTATTGTATGTTTGTTACCTTTTAAGCACGCTGTGACTACCTATAATTAGATTTATATGTCATTAGCAACCCTAGGATATATAACCATGTTACTGTAGTTACACATGTAAATCTGTTGGTAGTTCTAAGGAATAAATAAATAAATAAAATAAATAAAATAATATCTCTATGGCCATTTTAACGTAATATTGCCTAATGTTGCCATCAATAAAAAACTGATACAATAAATCGTAAAATTAGAAAAGTTCACGGTTAAATAATAAATATCTGTGTGACCGAGACTTGCTAGGTAAATTTTTTCACAAAAAAAAGCTTAAAATAATAATTTATATGAAAAATATTTTTATTTATTTATTTATCCTTTATTACACACACAGAAGTATTACATTTACATAGCATATGAATACACAGAAGCGTGCAAAGGCGGTCTTATCGCTTGGAGCGATCTCTCCCAGACAACCTTTGATGTAAGGATCATAGTGAAAGTACGGGTTGGTGCGCAACAAAAATAATAATTTAGTTGGGGATCGATCCTCCGTATTAACATTTCTCGAGGCTGCCCGGTCCTCGAATAAACTACGCTGACTTGACAGTTAATGGCGAAAATTCAATTCAATATAAATGTTAGTGTTTTTTAATGCCCAAAACAGGGATAAAACTAATTTTTTTACATAAAAACTAGCTAGATCGATTTTTCTCCCCCAAAACCCCCTACATGCTGAATTTCAGGAAAATCGTTGGAGCCGTTTCCGAGATTCATAAAATATATATGTATACATACAAGATTAACTCATTTAAATATTAAAGAAAGATAACTCTATGGTCATTTTAATATAATCTTGCCTAATGTTGCCATCTATAAAAAAAACTGATACAATAAACCGTGAAATTAGAAAAGTTCGCGGTTAAATAATAATTTATCAGCACATCTAAATTTCACAGTATATCAGAGACTGCATACGATGCGGTCGGTATAATAATAATCATTATGATTACAGACGAAATACAATTTAGGTGTGAAATTATTGCAAATATCCTATTACAGAGGGCGCGCTCACATTGAATCAAATATTTTTTATATAAAACTATTTATTTTCTACATGTCAACCTATCACGTGACAACAGTGGTGCGTGATAGCGATGTGGAAAAAAAAACGATTTTTAAATTAAGATTATTTTTTCAAAATAATCTTAAGATTTTTAAATAATCCATTATCTTTTCATCAAAAATCGATTTTTTTAAATCGATTATTTTTGATATCCTTTTTTCTTATTTATTGTTTTTCTTGTTTTTTAAGATTATATATGCATAGTTGGATGAAACCAATTTAGCCAAACTACACATTTTAATCTAATTTTACAAACAGCGCATCTGATATTATTTCTTGTTAGTTGTCCGCTTTAATTAGCATTTATTGTAATTAATTATTAATATTAAAACAGAAAACTTTTGAAATAGAAAAAAATCGATTATTACGTAACAAAATAATCGATTTTTGAAAATAAATTATTTGTAAAGGGATAAAAATCGATTATTTATTAATCGATTTCTACTTATCTATGTAACATCCCTAGTGCGTGATAGGTTGACATTGAATTAACGGGATTTCTATAGCCTACATGTTACCTGTGTATAAGTAATTGTGCCAAATTTTATCGATATTGGTTCAGCGGATTCGCCGTGAAAGAGTAACAAAAATACATCCATACTCACAAACTTTCGCATTTATAATAATAATATATTTATTGGTATTAAATATATGTTAGTACAGTTATTAATAACGTGGTTCATTTTACAAAAATATATTCAGCCATTTCTGGCGTACAAATTCAGTTTTTACTATCAATAAATACTAAAAATAATATTATCGATTTTATTAACAATAAAATTAAAATTTAAAAATATTCTTTATAATTATATGATATTAGTTTTATAATATTTATTACTTAGAAGAATCAAAAAATGTCACAATATAGCATCAAAATAGTTTATAAATACTATCTGTCAAAAAAATCTTAAACTGTTAAAATGAAAAAAATGGCTGTCGAGTAACCCACTCGACAACCATTTTTTCATTCCATTTTAAATTTTTTCGTGGGCAATTCCATTAATTTTTTAGGAAGGGCATTGAATACTTTTACACATACGGCTCCACAGTTTTTTAAATACAAAGATGTATTTGGTTTCTTTTGGTATACAAACTTTTTTTATTACTAGTGCTTCGTGAAAATTGATAATTAGCTTTTCTGAAATATGGGTTTAACTTGAAAAATGTAGTTACTTGTTTATAATATTAGTGGAATTCAGGGAAACTTGTGAAGAAGTGCTTTTGATTCGTCTACTCTACTGTTGCTGCAAAAATGCTCCTACTGAGAAGAGCCAGCAGTGCGAGTAGTAAGTAAATTAGGTTAGGATTAGTAGCATAGTTGATTATTAGACACCACGTGATTGCGAAGTTACTCTTATTGCAGAGTAACAACAAACCGCTGTAAAAAGTCTTGCCTCATTGTACACGAATCCCAACTTTTATCAAATTGGCTAAGAGCCGATGATTACAATGTTTGCATCATTTGCTCGCCTTCGTTTCTTAAGCTGACCTAAAAATCATTATGAAGAATTCGACCAATCAATTCAGGTAATAAATTGTGGAAGTAAAGTGTAATTCAATTAGTTTAATTTGAAAAGATTATCACTCGAGTTTCTTTCTGATTCTCATTTATTTCTTTATTGTACTGTATTGTAGTGAAATAGTAGATTTAAAAAGGCGGACTTATTCCTAAAAGGGATCTCTTCCAGTCAACCTTTGAGTAACGGAAGGAAAAGAACAAGAGTAGATATTTAAGTAGTAAGTATCTCAACAATTGTTTCGCACCGTAACCGAAGCATCGTCAGGAGATATTTGTGGTGTGGCGGTTGTACTAATTGTGGTGGTGAATGTGTGCAGTATTTGTGTATTGCTGTGTTATCGGTGTCGGGTAGTGCATGAGTTTTACAAATTCTGCATGTATCAAAACGAATTGTACACTATATATTTAGCATTACATATATTTTCTTTTATCGCGGATTATAGCAAAATAATATTCTCATTAGTTCGTTTAGTGAAAACCGTTTAAAATCCGTTTATTAGATTTTAATAAAATCGATCAGATACAGACAGACGACTTATTTATTTATTTATTTATTTATGTACCATAAAAAATGTTGGAAAAAAAACATTATTGGTAAAAAAAAGTGTACAAAGGTCAACTTATCCTTATGACATCTCTGTCATAAGGATAAGTTGACCTTTTTTTTCTCTGCCAGGTAACCTACGAAGTGAGACAATTTATATTAAAGAAAAAGGTACGCAAATATCAAACATTATGAATTAGAATTACCTACTAAGAATTTCCTACTTATAAGTTTATATAATATATTTATATATAAATAAATATATATACATACACACTATATATAACACAAAGTATAATATATAAATGTCAACAATTATATTATGATGGTAAAGATGTGTAATGTTTCTTTAGTCTTAGTTTAACTTAGTTTTATAAGTATAGATTTTGTCGTCATCTCCTGCACTATAGGCTTAGTTCATCGTACATTGGTCCAATTTAACAATACTATTGTACTTCTGGTACACAAAATGAACCGTAATAGCCTATTAATTATCGTGACTGGAATATCAGGAAAACGGAATAGGTTCGCCAATCCAATCATTCTTCTAATATCTGTCAAAAAATAATCTATTTGACAGTTATTTGATATTAAAATTTTAATAAATGGATCAAGATTTTCGGAAATACGAGGTGTGTTCAAAAAGTATCGCGAATTTTGTGTATTTTCAAAAATTATTTATTTATTCGTAAATATCTATTTTGTCCCCTTCAAAGTAATCCCTCTGGGATATTATACACTTGTGCCAACGTTTTTACAAATCTTCGAAGCACTTCAAAAAATCATTTTTTTGTATCTTGTTCAGCTCCTCCTTCGATGCCGTCTTTATCTCGTCAATCGTGGCGTAGTGTCGTCCTTTCATGGGCCTCTTCAGTTTCGGGAACAAAAAAAAGTCACAGGGGGCCAGATCTGGGGAATACGGTGGCTGCGGTACCATTGGTCTGTTGTTTTTGGCCAAGAAGTCGCGTACAAGCAGCGATGTGTGAACAGGGGCGTTATCGAGGTGCAAAAGCCAATTTTTGTTTTTCCACAAATTATCGATTAAAATCGAATGGCACGAGCCAATCAATATGCCTAGGTCCTCGGCAATTTTTCTATCGATGTTTCGAAGATTGGCCAATACCATTTTCTTCAATTCATCAATTTTTTCGTCTGTTGTTGAAGTGCTCGGGCGTCCGGCACGCTCTTCGTCATTCACATATTCTCGGCCTTTTAAAAACATTTTGTACCACCGATAAACGTTTCTTTTGTCCAAAGTAGCTTCTCCATATGCCATAGTCCACACTCGGAATGCATCCGCGCACTTAATTTCGTTTTTCACACAAAAATCGATACAGGTTCCTTGTTCCATTTTTTGAATAGGTAAAAATCGAAGACGAACCAAAACACGTGCAAGCAAAGCAGCTGTCAACAATTAACCGAACATTCAAAATGGCCCAACTTGTCAGCATAAGTGAGAGACATATGTACCAACATAACGCCACAAAAAAATCGAAATTGGAATATATGTAACTCGCGAAAATTCAAAATTCGCGATACTTTTTGAACACACCTCGTATATCTACCACAATGGATTTTATAACTTAAGTGGTGCCAGGATTCGTAATTATCAATAAGTAACTATTCAGTAACACTTATTCAGATTCCACACATAATCGTGTGTCCAAAAAACTTATTACTTGTGTTATATATGACTAGCAATCGCCAGCGGTTCCGCCCGCGTGGAAAGATTAAAACTGCGTTAACGTTGCGTGCGTTAACCTTAAAAGCTAGACATATGCTATCCCGGCCTTTTGTCTAGAACTTTTAGAGGGAAACAATTTTGTAATACATGATTTTTAATAACTATGATCGTTTGCTCAGGGTACGCAAGGAAAATTTTTAATTTTGCCGTTTCCGTACTATATTAAATTGCTGCTCCTCTCCTATACATCTTAGCGTGATGTTATATAGCCTATAGCCTTCCTCGATAAATATATTTTATTATTTCAGTTGATGCGAATGGAGTATAGTTTGTTTTTAAATACAATGAATGATTGTATTGCGATGTTCGCGGCATTGTCACATTACGCAAGTAACCTTGAAATTTGTCTATACTCTGTACACCACGAAATGGCACCTATCAAAATTCTGGTCAGATTAATTTCAAAGCTACCAGTATAAATATAATCATCATATATTCAACACTCGATGTAAAGAACGGCACTGATCTTGCCTTCAACTCCCGGGGTTATGGGTTCGATTCCCAACAAATTTAAGGTAAAGTATCGGCCTGTTACTATACCACTTCATAAACCTGCTCTCTCTGTTTTTGGAGTGAAGGATTGGAAATAAGACCTACCACGCTGCTCCAGTGCGGATTGGTAGGTTACACATATCCCCAGAATTCTCTGGAGATATGCAGATTTCCTCACGAAATTGAATTGAATACGATAAATTGTAATTGTCAATTAAACATACTCGTATTTTAAGACACCTCAGTAAGAGAGAGGGTGGCTTATTCTACTCAACTGGATACCACACGACGGGTCAACTTACCTTATTCACATTTTACGAAACCTCAGTAAGAAATTGGTGGTCTATTCTACTCAACCAGATACCACACGGCAAGTCGACTTACCTTAGTCAGCTTTTATAAAACCTAGGTAAGAAATGAGAGTGGTCTATTCTACTCAGCCGGATACCACACGGCGGGTGAACTTACCTTAGTCACCTTTTACGACACCTCGGTAAGACATGAGGGTGGTCTATTCTACTCAGCCGGATACGGAGCTAACCGATGAAAAATATAAGTAATAACTCTATTCAAACAAATAATACTCTTAATTTGAATCACGTATAAATGCACTTTCTAAATAGGTAAATAAAAGACGAATTTTTTTTTATTCAAATTCAAATTCAAAATATTCTTTATTCAAATAAACTTGTAAACAAGTGCTTTTGAATCGTTTACTCTACTGCTGGTTCGGAAAGCTGTTCCTACCGAGAAGAGCCAGCAAGAAACTCAGCAGTTGCTCTTTTAAAAATACAATTCTTAATACTAGTTACATTAAATCGTTTCTATCTTGTACAGGGTCGATCAATAACTATATCCACGCATTCTTATCGTCTAAATAATCCTCAATAGTAGGCTTTCTGTATTAGCCTCTCATTAATCTCCTAAATCGTTGAGTTCAAGAAACCCTTTTTTACATCGTTAGTTTATGGATGAAAAATGTATAAAAATTATGACAACGACTGTTCAAAAGCATAGTTTGCTTCGAAAACAAATTTAAAAATATTATTCAAGTTCGAAAACCTGTTTATATAAAATTATGAACACGTTTTATGGTTAATAATATAAATGTGCTAAAAAGAAAACGAAGAGTCCATTCCACTCAATATTCGAGTAAAAGTTTTTTTATTTTAATATAATACAGAATATTTTAAGCCGATGTGGTATCCGGCTGAGTAGAATCGATCATCTTTATTTCTTACCGACGTGTCATTAAAGGCGACTTAGGTAAGTTGACCCGCCGTGTGGTATCCGGCGGAGTAAAATAAATCCCCCTAATTTGTTACCTAGGTGTCGTAAAACGCGATTAAGGTAAGATGACCAGCCGCGTGGTATCCGGCTGACTAGAATAGACTACCCTCTTTCTTATTGTGGTGTCGTAAAAGGCGACTAAGGTAAGTCGATCCGCCTTGTGGTATCCGGCGGAGAAGAATAAGTCCCCCTAATTTGTTACCGAGGTGTCGTTAAAGGCAACTAAGGTAAGTTTACCCGCCGTGTGGTATCCAGCGGAGTAGAATAAATTCCCCTAATTTCTTACGGAGGTGTCGTTAAAGGCGACTAATGCAAGTTGATGTCAGGCAGGCGGCCGCTTGTAAAATACCTAGCCAAATCATCTAACAGCATGTTTAATACATGTCGTGCTGAGCCCACTTAGAGTGGGATAAGGACAGGAGAATGATGATTTAGCATTACATATATTTTTTTAAATCGCGAATCATAAATATAAATAATATTATCATTAATTTTGTATTATGGATCTCTGTAAAGCATCATCCAATTTTATAAAATACTAGTAATCGCCAGCGGCTCCGCATGGAAATATTAAAACCGTAATATACTGTTTTATGATAACCATAAAAATGATTAAAGTGGTTTAACCTTAAAAGCTAGACACGCCGTGTGGTATCCGGCTGAATAGAATAGTACCACCCTCATTTCTTACCGAGGTGTCGTAAAAGGCGACTAAGGTAAATCGACCCGCCGTGTGGTATCCGGCTGAATAGAATAGTACCACCCTCATTTCTTACCGAGGTGTCGTAAAAGGCGACTAAGGTAAATCGACCCGCCGTGTGGTATCCGGCTGAATAGAATAGACCAACCTCATTTCTTACCGAGGTGTCGTAAAAGGCGACTAAGGTAGGTTGACCCACCGTGTAATATCCGGTTTAATAGAATAGACCACCCTCTTTCTTACCGAGGTGTCGTAAAATACGACTGAAGTAAGTTAACGTCAGGCAGGCGGCCGGTCGTAAAAACGCAGCCAAATCATGTGACAGCATGTTTGTAACATGTTGTGCCGACCCCACTTTGAGTGGAATAAGGGCAGGAAGATGATGAACCTTAAAAGCTAGACATATGCTGTCGCGGGCTTTTATTTAGAACTTTTAATGGGGAACAATTTTGTAATACATGATTTTTTAATAAATTGCGCCGTTTACTTAGCGCACGCAAAGATAGCTTTAAATTTTGCCGTTTTCGCAATATTTTTTATTCATATTCTTATTAGCGTTATATGGCCTTCCTCGATAAATGGAATATCTTCAAAGAATTGTTCAAGTCGGTCCAGTAGTTCCTGAGATTAGCGAGTTCAAACAAACAAACTCTTCAGCTTTATATATTAGTATAGATAAAAACAATATTTTTTTATTATTTAACGGTAAATTCACACACAACCATTGCCAGCTTCCTGTTCAGTATTCGCTATGTAATAAATTTCCTTCCTACACTTTCCCCGAGAAAGTGAACTTGTTAAGCAACATTGCATCGGTAATGCATTTAACCAAATTTGGCTACATTTTACTTCAAGTAGTTGGGAATAGTCTGACTCGCAATTTAGTTTTTTTTTTTAAATTAAAGTAACGTTCTGTTAATATCGCATTGGTGGCTGCCCTTTTCTCTCCGTTTTTAGAGATTATCGAATTTTCAAGTTACATATAAAGCCAAAATTATCTAATGATATGAAGGTTCCCTCACGATATTTTACTTTACCGTAAAGCGTTTGATAAATTGCAATTATCAATTAAGTTTTAACAGAAAAACTCATTGGTGCACTGTCTCACTGTCTCACTGCTAGGCTATCACAGCGTTTCTAACTTTTTTATTTTTTATTTACAAAAGCAATAATAAAATTATTTTGCTGTATTCCGCGATAAAGTATAATAGTTAATATATAAAGTATATAAGTAAAGTAAATAGAATATATATATATGCTAAATTAATAGTGGACTAACTGTTTTCATACCCGACACATGCAGGATTCGTAAAAACACATGCACAAACCTCCACCACGCCACCACGTTCTATCACAAACTTAAATGTGTTTTATTTTTTGTATTATTTGTTAGTAAAAGGCGACTAAGGTAAGTTGACTCGCCGTGTGGTATCCGGCTAAGTAGAATAGATCACCCACTTTTTTACCGAGGTGTCCAAAGGCGAGTAAGATAACGACACCACTTAGAGTGTGATAAGGGTAAGAGTTTTAAAGTTAATTCTAAATCGGTTTAAATAATTGCTTGCTTGGTTGAAATAGTTGCTCAATTAATTCACGAAATTATCATAAAATTGCACAATTTGTTGATCAATATTATGTGAGAAAGTAATGAACCCACTTTTTTGCGAATTAATTTAATTATAATTAACGTTATTATATACTTATACAATTATACCTAAATATATAAAAAAAATCAAAATAACCAATTCGAGGTTAGTGAAGTATAATTAGAAATAAGAACCAATTATTATAAAGCTCACAATAGATTCATAAATCTTATCAAACTAGAGCGTTATATTTATTATTTCATTCATTTGGTCCGTTTCAGGTCAGATCTTGTATCGCAGATTCTCACGCCTCGATCTTTAGCATAACCAAAATCCTTTACAATCACGTATTATTAAGAGAATTTTATTGTTTATATTAATTACTGGCTTTTACCCGTAACTTCGTTCGCGTGGACTGTCGTCTTGGAATAAACAGTAGCTTCTGTCACTCTTTAACTCTGCAAATATCTCCATCACAAAAATCAGATCGATTAGTGAAAACTGAGATAGGAAAAATATATTATTTTTATTATCTTCGAAAATACATTTTTTTTTAATATATTTTAAAAGATTGAGTTATAGTAACGTTATGTATTTTTTATATTTAAATGAGTTAAACGTGTATATATTTATATATAATTTTTTTGAACCCTTAAAACGGCTCCAACGGTTTTCGTGAAATTCAGTACGCAGGAGGTTTTGGGGGAGAAAAATCGATCTATCTAGGTTTTATTTAAAAAGAATCGTTTTATTTAGGGGAAATAAAAAATACAAAAATTTACATTGAATATAAAACACATCAAGTCAGCGTAGCTTATTCGGGGAACGGGTGGTTTTTAGAAATTAAAATACCTAGGATCGAGCTCCACCTACCCAGTTTTTTTTTCTTTTTTTGTAGTTTTTTTTTATTTTGTAAAAAATTACCGAGCGAGGCCCGGTCAACCAGGTACTATATATTTACTTAGTAAGTAATTAAGTAGCGGCCTGTTACTCTCCCACTGCTGGGAATAGGTCTCTTCTCTCCATTTTTGGAGAGAAGGATTGGAGCTAAGACCTACCACGCTGCTCCATGCGGATTGGTAGGTTACACATATCTCCAGAATTCTCTAGAGATATGCAGGTTTCCTCATGATGTTTTCCTTCACCGAAAAGCGTGTGATAAATTACACTTTTCAATTAGACACATAAGTTTTAACAGAAAAACTCGTTGGTGTCTGCCCGGTTTGAATCCGTGACCTCCTCGTTAGAGTCGCACGGTGTAACCGCTGGGCTACCACAGCTTTATATATTTACTTACTAGTTATTAATGACAGTAAAAAGTAAAAGCGTTAATTACTTAGTCGCCTTATCAGCGGTTATCCAATTATAAAATCGCAAGGAAAGTTCTATAGCTACAGAGTTAAGTGGAAAGCTGTAGAAAGCTCAGGTACCGGTTTATGTTATATGATTTATCGATATTGTTGTTATTCTTGGCATTGACTTCAATTATGTAAATATGCCATCACTTTGAGTTGCGGCTATCGTTTCATTGCTAAGATTCATTGATATCTTTAATATTTAAATGAGTTAATCTTGTATATATATATTTTCGGAATCTCGGATACGGCTCCAATGATTTTCCTGAAAGTTAGGTAATTCCTTTAAAATATATAAAAAATGCGAGGTAGTTTCACTTCTTCGGTCTGTCCGTTGTTGACTGAGCTATTACACCATTGCCAATGATGGCAAAATAAGCATCGGTATTGTATTTATATTTTAGCAGATTTACAATGTCTGACAACAGGGATTAAACTAATTTTTATAAATAAAACTTAGCTTGATCGATTTATCGAACCCGAAAAAGAATCGAATTTCATGAAAATTGTAAGAGCCGTTTCCGAAATTTCCATTTATTTCAATATAAAATTATCATGACGGATCTCCGCTGAGTGACACCTAATAATAATGTTGCAATTATATAATTCTTCCCAAACAATCCACTTGAATAAAGAATATTTTGAATTTGAATTGAATTTGAATTTAACGGCTTATATTATGGTGTTTACACTCTTATGATGTACACAAACATTTCCGCGACCCATGATCCGTGACTTCGACCGCGTCATTGGAGTAAAATCGAAAGTGCTCAGTGAAAGTCGGACCTTGCACTTGAAAGCGAAAGCTAGAGGCCGTTTGACATTCGCCGCCAACAGCTCTTGCCTTGCTGAATGTGAAACGACGTTGGATATCACACAAATTAAAAAAATATGGAAATTACAGACACGGTCATCTGTCTCCAATGTAAATAATTGTGATATGGGTGACAGAGAACTGGTGAATATATACGTAAGTAAAAGTAAGTAAGTAGCGGCCAGTTACTATCCCACTGCTGGGCATAGGCCTCTTCTCTCCGTTATTGGAGAGAAGGATTGGAGCTAAGACCTACCACGCTGCTCCAATGCGAATTGGTAGGTTACACATATCTCCAGAAATCTCTGGAGAAATTGCAGGTTTCCTCACGATGTTTTCCTTCACCGAAAATCGTGTGATAAATTGCAATTATCAATTAGACACATAAGTCTTTTAATAGAAAAACTCATTGGTGTCTGCCCGGGTTTGAACCCATGATCGTCTCTAGAGATTCACACGGTCGCACCGCTGGGCCATCACAGCACTATAGCAATATATACGTATATAATTTTAAATACATCCTTAAATACATATATACACCCACCAACTATTTTATATTGTTTTCTTGGCCCTCGGCGGGAATGAAACCTACGACCCGCGGAGCTGAAGGCAAGGCCACTACCGACAGCCCCAACAGGCCAGTCAATTTAAGCATGTGGCTTTTAGATAAAATGAACGATCAAATTTAGTATGGAAAGGAATTTTATTATCTTATACCCAAACCCACAAACGACTTACGCACTTCTGAAAGGCGCAAAGCTGGAACCGCAAGCTTATGTCGGTTCCTACTTTATCTATTTCTAGCAAACGCCATCGGCAACACCCGAGTGGAAAGATTAAAACCGTATTGTAGTATTTTGATAACTAGAAAAATGGTTTAAGTGGTTTAACCTTAAAAGCTAGACGTATGCTGTCGCGGACTTTTATTTAGAACATTTAGAGGGGAACAATTTTGTAATACATGATTTTTGAATAACTTTCACCGTTTACTTAGCGCACGCAAGGAAAGCTTTAAATTTTGCCGTTTTCGCAATATTCTTTATTGCTGCTCCTCTTCTATTTATCTTAGCTTGATGTTATATTGCCTATAGCCTTCCACGATAAATGGACTATCTTACACTGAAATAATTTATCAAATCCGTCCAATAGTTTATGAGATTAGCGCGTTGAACCAATAAAAAAATCAAACAAACTTCAGCTTTATATATTAGAATAGATATACATCGCCAATTTTTTTTATAATTAGTTATGTTCTTATGCACAAAAATGAAATAGTGACACCACGCTTCTATGTTTAATTTATAGTGGAAAGCGATAATTCACATTCAAATTCAAATTCAAATTCAAAATATTCTTTATTCAAATAAACTTGTAAACAAGTGCTTTTGAATCGTCAATTCTACCGCTGGTTTGGAAAGCTGTTCCTACCTAGCAAGGCAAGCATGAAACTCGGCGGTTGCTCTTTTGAACATAGTACTTATAACTAGTTACATTAAGTCATTATTATCTTGTGCAGGGTCAGACAGTGGCTATATCTACGCATTCTTATCATCCAAATAATCCTCAACAGTATAGCTTTTTGTATCAGACTCTCTTTAATAGTGTTTTTAAACTGCTGTAATGGCAAAGCTTAAATTGATTGCGGAATTTTATTATAGAATATTATACTCAAACCCACAAACGAATTTCGTACCAACCGGCGCAAAACAGGAGCCGCAAGCTTATGTCGGTTCCTACTTTGTTTATTATATACATCAAATATCGTTCTATATGACAGAAAAACCGCTTATATTAGATGAGAGCCTTACGACAGTGACAAACTACATTTCTTTATTTAATTTATTGTGGAAAGTGATAATTCACATTAGCTTACAATGATACTGAAGATATGATTTTAAAATAGACAATGATTATAACGAACTGCATTGTTCCTAAACAATAGAGAGAGTTTAAGTTTTTGTTCTTGATCGTAACGCGGCGCGCATTGTTTAGGTTCTATTTAAATCTATCCGCGATACTTTCCATAAATACATTTGTCATGGAAATGTCGTCTGTTGCTTTGAGATAAACATCCCATATCGACATTAGTATCTTAACTGTTTTGAATAGATTCTCGAGGATGCTTAGCTTTGTTGTAACTTGGTTGACGTCTCCGCTTGGTTTGAATTTATATAAGAAGGTAAACTAACCAGTTAGTTCATCCTAATATTTAAAGGGAAAATTGTATGTTGTAAACTGAAATAGCGTATAAAATAATTTAACTTTGCATATTGGAAAGAGAAAGAAGACAGAGAGTGGTCTATTCTAGTTAACCGAATACCACACGGTGGGTCTGCTCACCTTAGTCGCCTTTTACGACACGTCGGTATAAAATGATTGTTGTCTGTATATTACTGTAGAATACTACAGCCGGATACAACACGGCAGGTCGACTTAACTTCGTTGCCTTTTGAGACACCTCGGTAACAAATGAGGGTGGTCTCTTCTTCTTAAACGGAAACCACATGGCGAGTTAACTTACATTAATTGCCTTTTACGACAACTCGATGAGAAATAAGGGCGGTACTATCCTATTCAGCCGGATACCACACGGCGTCAAATCATTTATATCTTTTAAATAATCTTCAATTGTATAATATGCTTATGTATGAGAACACACACAATTTACACCAGTTTTTTTTATTTTATTTAATGTACACGTAATTTATATATATTAACTTATAAATCGTAATTTATTATATTATAATTTAATAAGCTGTGGTAGCCCAGTGGTAGCACCGTGCGACTCTTTCGAGGAGGTCACGGGTTCAAACCCGAGCAAACACTAATGAGTTTTCTGTTAAAAACTTGTGTCTAATTGATAATTGCAATTTATCAAACGCTTTTCGGTGAAGGAAAACATCGTGAAGAAACCTGCATATCTCTAGTTTCTGGCGATATGTGTAACCTACCAATCCGCATTGGAGCAGCGTGGTAGGTCTTAGCTCCAATCCTTCTCTCCAATAACGGAGAGAAGACGCCTATTCCCAGCAGTGGGATACTAACACGCCGGTACTTTACTTTTTTTACTTTTATAGGTAATTTAAACTTTTCAATGAATAGATTAGAAAAACCCAGTATTATTAAAAACTTTCGCTCTGTGAGGACATTTATTATGCTCCTATTCCCACGATTGTCTCTAATACAAACAATAAGTAGGTTCTGCTTTTTGCTAGATCTCTAGGAAACTGGAACGAGATCGAAAAAGGTGTTTTAACTGCTAAAACCCCATTGTCATTTGTTATATCCAAGTTTACCCACGTTTATTTGATTAGACGCGTTTTGTTTAAAACGCGTTGTGAAATATACCTGAATATTCTTCTATTATGCTGTTATAATTTTAGTGTTTATTTTGTTCTTTCTTTTTTAATGTCACATACAAGTAAGAATCCGGCTGAGTAAAATAGACCACCCTTATTTATTACCGAGGTATCGTAACGGGTGACTAAGGTTAATTGACCCGCCGTGTGGTATCCGGCTGAATAGAACAGTACCGCCCTCATTTCTTACAGAGGTGTCGTAAATGGCGACTAAAATAAGTTGACTCGCCGTGTGGTATCCGGTTTAGTAGAATAGACCACCCTCTTTCTTACCGAGGTGTCGTCTTATACGTATAAGATAAGTTGAGGTCAGGCAGGCGGTCGGTCGTAAAAACGCAGCCAAATCATGTGACAACATGTTTATAACATGCTGTGCTGACCCCACTTAGAGTGGGATAACAGCAGGAGAACGATGATGATGTAAACTTTTAATTTTTTTAAAGAGAACCTGTGCTCTACCAAATAATGGTAGAGCATAGTTCAAACGTTTAAGTTAACATATTACCATTGCAAATGTGTTCTGGTTTATCGAACATCCGGCTGGTTTTCTCAGACCCAACAGATTATTCGGAATTCCCCAATGGGAATATGAAGTTGGCACAACTTAAGCTGTATTTGGTGTTGCAAACTTCCAATTTTGTAATTAATTTTGATTACATAATAACATACAAACATATCAAATGAAAAATCGTCTATTTGGAATGTCGTATCACTGCATGTTACAAGACAAAGTCCCCCAGCGCAAGTCTGTATGTCTGTTAAATTTGGAAATTATTTTAATTCATCTGAATTTAAGCGCAGAAATCATCAAGTAAGTTTATTGTAACAATAAAAAGGTTACTACTAAAACAAGTACTAGACTAAGAAAAACTAAAACAATTGAAATTATCATTTCAAAACGCTCGAGTATTAAAGTGACCTAATTCAAAAAAGTTGTTTGTCGCCATTAGTAACAATTACCTACAAAACACGTGAGTTTTAAAGAAACCCATAACTTGGTAGAATAAGAAAACACTAGTTTGTTTAATGGGGGTGCCAAAGTGGTCAGCTGCCTCGTGGCGCACCCTGGCCTAGTCTTGGCGAACGGACCATTGTGGGGTGGCCAATCCAGTTGTCCCTCTGATTAGAGGGCAATCTGGGGACTCCGGGGAGGTTAAGGTTGGAGTCTCTAATGGGCGACGGGGTTAGGGGCTTAGGGGTCCCTACTTGGGGCGCGGTCTCACCCTGTCGACTGTCTCACCTTGTTCTGGATCCAATCTGCTGCTGGCGGGTCCAGGTGGTAGCAACTTGCCTAAGCCCATCGTCTGCCGCCCTGTCACGTAACACGCCCTGACGTTCCGAACGGGGTACATCGGACGCCTGGCTTACAGGTCCCCGAGGCGGTCGGTGCATCTGCTGCTCCCGATTAACGTAGGGGGGCTTCTCTTTCGAGAGGATTGTTCTCTGGGATCAGAGCTGTCGGTGGGGATGGGGGCAATATGTACAATGATACCCTGTCCTTGCCATCGGCAGTGTAGTGGAGCACACAGGTCGTTTTAGTCTGTGCGAGTCCGACATAACCGCCGCCTGTCCCCGTCGGGCGGCGGTAACCATAAGGGGTTTTTTCCTGTATAAAAAAAAAGTTTGTTTAATAGTTCATAGCGTGATGACATTGAAATTACTCATTACTAATTTTAAATTCCTTTACTTCAATACTAAGCGTGTGCGTTAGCGATAAGAATAGAAAGTTATCAATCATAACTTATACAGTACTCCACCCAGCACTCCGTTTACGGTACAATCAATAGTTACGTTGTTAAGTTGCCCACTGTACACATCACGTATGCTCGTTACAGAGATATTACGTAATGTAACGGATTCTAATGTTTCTATTCGCGCAGTCTTGCTATATCGGCCTGTGGTACACCGGGTTTTGTTATCAATAAAACATAAATCTATACTAATATATAAAGCTGAAGAGTTTGTTTGTTTCATTATTTGAACGCGCTAATCACAGGACCTACAAGACTGAATTAAAAGATTCTTTGAGTGTAATATAGTCCATTTATCGAGGAAGGCTCTAGGCTATTTTCTACGAAAATAATCGATTAAAGTAAACGAATAGTTGATAATATAACAAACATGTTGTAAATTATATAATATAAAATTTTCAATATCAGTTTAAATGCTTTATTGCTTTATCTGTACTAATATATCTCAGGAACTGGACCGATTTGAAATCTTTTTTCAGTGTTGGATAATCCATTTATTGAGGAAGGCTATATAACATCACGCTAAGATGGATAGGAGAGGAGCAGCAATAAAAAATAGTACTAAAACGACTAAATTTATTTATTTATTGCGTGCGTTAAGTAAACGGTGAAAGTTATTCAAAAATCATGAATTGCAATTTTTCCTTTTAAAAGTTCAAAATAAAAGCCCGCGACAGTATATATCTAGCTTTTAAGGTTAACCCATTGTAACCATTTTTAATGCTTATCAAAATAATACTATATTACGGTTTTAATCTTTTCACGCGGACCGAGCAGCTGCCGATTGCTAGTAATAAATATAGTTACACAAATAAGTAAAATAAAATATTATTATGATAAAAAAATCATTAAAAAATTTCCGCACCCAGTGTGCCACAGTACTAATCTTCTTGCAACGGAGAAAGCTCATTACGTTCGCTCAATAATTACATCCGATGACAAGTGGTTAAGTCGCTTCCACTTGCTTTATCCGGTGAGCATGCGAATCGCTTTTTTTGTTTATTAAAAAGTTGAGTTTGCTCTTAGTATAGAAAGCGTGAGGTGCAATTTAAATGCACTGCTTGCGAAGGAAATTGATACATGTAAAAATATTTAAATGGGAATAACTAATAGGTATGTTATCAGTTAACTATAAATCTAAATTTGGCTGATTGTGTCCATCTAATAGTAGATATATAAAAGAGTGAAAGTGAGGTTATAAACTTCTTATTAATTAAACAGCTGATTTGAAGTATGACATATTTTTTTAGCATATATAAAGCAGAACAGCGTAAACATAATAGTGATGCATATTGAAATTCAAATTCAAAATAGTCTTTATTCAAATAAACTTGTACGAGTGATTTTGAATCGTCAACTGTACTGCTGGTTCGGAAAGCTGTTCCTACCGAGAAGAGAATAACAATTAAAATATACTACGAATACCTGTAAGAAGATGTAAGAATACCTGTTTCCTTAAATTTCTCTCGCAGAGTATCACACGAACTTTAATTATAAATGCCACGTACGGCTCTTTTTTGTAATACAAAAAAATTTTCACTATCCGCGCATTTACCCCATTGCAATATTCCATAAGACATAATGCTATGGAAGTAGGCAAAATAAACAAGTTTTGCTGTTTCGTCGTCTGTCTTCACTTTCGACAAACAATCAATCGAATCAACATTCACTTTAATTCTTTATTATTTAATTTAATTTACCAATAAAACATTTACACTGATATTGACAATTTTATATTATTATTTAATTATTATTTTTATTGAAATACTTATGTTGTTAAATACATGTTTGTTATATTTTCAACTATTAGTTTACTTGAATCGATTATATTCGAGCGGCTTTTGAACAAATTGCAAAGCTTTGACTTGGTTTCAACTCTCTCTACAGGTTTTCACTGAAAGCTAGGGCGGCGTAGACACGCGACAGAATGCTGTCACTTTCCTCTTTATATAAACCTGTATATAATAATTACAAATAACACCGTTATGATGTTCAATTATAAAAAAGCGATAATTTTTAAAATTAGGTGTTAATTAACGAAGTCATCTGCCTGCCCTTATCCCACTCTAAGTGGGGTCGGCACATGTTATAAACATATTGCCACATGATTCGGCTATGTATTGTATGTACCGGCCGATTGCCTGACGTCAACTTACTTTAGTCGTATTTTACGTCGCCTCGGTAAGAAATAGGGTGGTCTATTTTACCCAACCCGATACAACACAGCGGGTCAACTTACCTTAGTCGTTTTTTACGGTTCCTCGGCAAGAAATGTGAGAGGTCTATTCTACTCAACCGGATTCCACTCGGTGGATCAAGTTACCTAAATCGCCTTTTACGACACCTCGGTAAGAAATGAGGCTGATCTATTCTACTACATACATACACATTTATTGTAGGTTAATCTTCAAAGCGGATTTGTAACACTTAAGGAAGAAATTCTCTAGAGATATTCAGGTTTCTATACGATATTTTCACAATATTTCTATAGAAATTTCAAAGGCGTATAAACCTCCATCATGATGGGTCACGCAGACTTACCACCACATGTTTCGCCTAATGTTATATTAAATAACGATATTTTCTTTTTTTTTTACGATAGAAATAAGAAGCGTTTTCCATAAGTCAAAATCAATTTAATTTTGTTTCTCTATTTTGACAACAAAAAACCTCCGTGCTTTTATACATTTTTTTTTAAATATGATGGCGCCTCTTCGCACCTCTCCGCACCTCACCTCATCTCACCGCACTTCACTCATGTTACCCCCATCATTACTACCGTTACAGTCATTAAGAGTTAAAAAAATTAAATACACAAAAAAATTCACAATCCCCTAATATAACGACGATGCATTTACGTTAAGTACAAGAAAGTGGTATTAACTTTCACCAAAATAATCTGCGGAACAAACAAAAGAGCGTTAAAAGAAAACAACCGGTTAAATGTTATATTTGTAGAGTTTCACTTAATTCACTTTTTCTTTGGATGCTGTGTAGTTTCCTGCGTGATAAATTTTCTTGTACGACTCTCGGTACGAAAGTTTAATATTAATATAGGACGTAGATGAATAGCTGTAATAAAAATATGTTTTATAACTGACACATGAAAACTAAAAATTATAAATGGTGGAGAATTACAACAATATATAATAAAACTAATACAACTTAAAATATTTAGTTATTTGTTTATGTATTTTGTACGTTTAATAAAGGTAATTGTCTGTAAGTTGTTTTTTTGTTGTATAATTTTTATCATTATTTTTTCCATAGTAGCTTATTGAAGTAGCGTATTGAGTTTGTTTCCATTAGACGGAATGATGCTCTGAAGAACCTGCAAGAAACTCGGCTGTTAATCTTTTAAACACTTCCAATTTACATTATTAAGCCCCAGTCTTGTATGAATTTAAGAGAATTTTCAAATCCAAGCATTTTTACTATTTATATATTTTATCTCTATCGCAAATATTGAGATAAAATAGATTTCGTTAACTCAAAAGTTACTATTTTACTTCTGTAACACATAAAGAAACTGATATCGACTGCGTAACTCAAAATTTTTACAATCTTTTACGAATCCGGCATGTATAAGCAAAAAAAAACGGATAGTGAACTCTACATTTACAATTACATTGATTTTCTATTTACTTTAACGTAGATTATAGAAAAACAACGTTATTACATTTATACAGGGTGCCCTTTAAGGAATGTATAATATTTCAACTATTATTTAATACGTAACCTTGTAACGTTGTGGCTTTGGTAACAGAAACGTTAGGTGTGAATAAATCAACGATTCCAAAAAAATCTTAACCTAAGTTAAAAATTCCTAAGAATTATCTCTAAAATAAGTAAGTAAGTAAGTATGTAACAGCCTGTTACTATCCGACTGCTGGGCATAGGCCTCCTCTCTCCATTTTTGGAGAGAAGGGTTGGAGCTAGGACCTACCACGCTGCTCCAATGCGGATTGGTAGGTTACACATATCCCTAGGATTCTCTAGAGATATGCAGGTTTCCTCACGATGTTTTCCTTCACCGAAAAGCGTGTGATAAATTGCAATTATCAATTAGACACATAAGTTTTTAATAGAAAAACTCATTGGTGTCTGCCCGGGTTTGAACCCATGATCGTCTCTAGAGATTCACACGGTCGTACCGCTAGGCCATCACAGCTTGTTGAGTTGTGAGTTGTGTCGTGAATAGGTCTACCATCAAACGTTACAAAGCTATCCATTATTTACGGAACATCCTGTATGTATTTGCTTCAGACTCAGCGAATTTATATTGTAATAACTACCTTATGTAAATTTAGATATGAAAAATGACTATTAAAATATTGTATAATAAAGTAAAAGTTTCCTACATTAAAATATATATTACCGGAAACGTTACGCCTCACAGTACTGAATAAGTCTCAGATTATATATTTCATAATTAAAGCGATAAGCCCGAAGCGTGAAATTAATTAATTATCTTTAATATTTAAATGAGTTAATCTTGTATGCATAAATATATTCGGAATCTCGGAAACAACTCCAACGATTTTCCTGAAATTCAGCAAGTGGGCGTCTTGGGGGAGAAAAATTGATCTAGCTAGGTCTTATTTAAAAAAAAATCATTTCATTCCTGTTTTTGTGCATTAAAAAGTACTTAAAATTTAATTGAATTTTTTCCATAAAATTTCAAGTCAGCGTAGCTTCGGGGAACGGATGGTCATGAGAAATGAAAACACCTAGGATCGTGTCCCACCTGCCCTATTATTATTAATTATTAAGTTTCTTTTTATTACCGAGCAAGGCTCGGTCAACCTGATACTAATATATAATACGATATTAATAAGTAATATATAAACAAATTTTAAAAATCTCAACTTATAGTCATATTTTGCTAGCAGTAACCGTGACTTCATTCGTGTCAACTTTAGAGTTAAGTTACCCACAATTATGTAATTGTAATTTGTTGTTAAAAGCGGGTTTTACTTATTGTATATATTAGTACGGTTTACAAGCCTTAATTATACCAAAATTGCTCCAGCGTATTAGGCGTTAAAAAGTTATATATCGACAGACAGACCGAAGAAAAACGGGAATAGACTAAGGCACATACATATTTGCTTAATATTTATATAGCCTTTAATTGTGCCAAATTTTATCAATACCGCTCCAGCCGATCAGCTGTGAAAGCATACAGACGGCCATACATACTTTCACATTAATAATTACTGCGGAATTTCTTTAAATATTTTATCATAATACTTCTCGATTTCACCAATTACCTTAAATGGTGTTGCATTACCAGTCTACTCCGACTTCCGGTTCGCTTTTCCGAAAAAAACGGTGACGTAGATCGCGATAGGAGAAATAGAATGAATGCGGGATGGATGAAGTGGCGACAGGTCTCAGAAACAATATGTGACCCCCGAATGCCCCTTAAACTTAAGGGGAAAATTTATAAAACGGTCATTAGACCTGTTATGTATGGATCAGAATGTTGGCCAATAAAAGAAAAGGATAAAAGAAATGGGCATGCGAATGAGATGTTGAGGTGAATGTGTGGTGTGACAAAACTTGATAGAATACGCAATGAGTACATTAGGGTAAGTCTGAAAGTTGCGCCCATTACAGAAAAGATGAGAAGTGCGAGACTAAGTTGGTATGGTCATGTAATGAAGAGGGATGAAAATCATGTGACCAAAAGAGTTTTAAATATGAATGTGGATGTATGGCTAGGGGGAGGCCGAAAAAAACTGAATTGTGTGAAAAATGATATGCATATTAAAGGAGTTGACGAATGATAGAGGAAAATGGAAGACGAAGACATTGTGCCGACCCCACTTAGAGTGGGATAAGGGTAAGAGAATGGATTGGTCCACGTTGCATCGTCCAGCGGAGGTAGGGGTCACCTTTAGAGAGGCCCCGACCTAGAGGTGGCGCACACTGGGGTTCAGAGTTGCTGCTGGCGGGGATGGGGGCAATGTGTACAACGGTACCCTGTCCCCGCTTGACGCTTTCATCAACAGTTCAGATAGAGGAGAATGGAAGAAGAAGAAGACATTGTGCCCACCCCACTTAGAGGGGGATAAAGATAAGAGAATGAATACTTCTCGTTGCTCAAACATTTCTTTTTATGAAGCACAAATTTCACTTTCAGTTTGCTAATGTTCTAGGAAGTAAACTGTCACGCGAGATTGTGTGACTTACCAACTGTATCATAACACGGGTGGGCAATGAGGCGTTGGTAAATATGAAATTTATTGAATCATTTCCTCTGTAAACAACCTATAAGAAGTTTATTGTACTGTATATTACAGAAGTTCTCGTTAAAATAATAAAAAGGGCTAACTTTAAACACTTGTTTATCGATAAATAATTTATAGTATAGCCGTGCGGTAAGGAATGAGGGTGGTCCATTCTACTAAGCCATTCCTTACCGAGGTGTTATAAAGATTGTTTAAGTTGTTTGTAAGCATTTCGCCCCATTCGAAGAATAAAGTTACATGTTCTATGTATTTATACAGAACACGTAACTTAATTTTTTTCTTCTTTATGACTGTGTCTTTTTAATTGCTATTTTGAACTTGTGTAAAGGCAAGTCCAAAATATTTAATTAATTTATTAAAAAAATGTATACCGAAGCCCACAAACGTACAACAAACTTTCTGAAGCCGTATCCTGGGTATTGTTAATGTATTTCGGTTATTTATAGCCAATTGCCACGCCGTGTGGTATCCGGCTGAATATAATAGTACCTCCCTCATTTCTTACCGAGGTGTCGTAAAAGACGACTTAGGTAAGTTGACCCACCGTGTGGTATACGGTTGAGTAGAATAGTAGACGCTCTTTCTTACCGAGGTGTCGTAAAAGGCGACTAAGCTAAGTCGACCCACTGTGTGGTATCCGGCCGTGTAGAATAGACCAACCTCATTTCTTACCGAGGTGTCGTAAAAGGCGACTAAGGTAAATCGATCCACCGTGTGGTATCCGGCTAAGTAGAATAGTACCACCCACATTTCTTACCGAGATGTCGTAAAAGGCGACTAAGGTAAATCGACCCGCCGTGTGGTATCCGGTTGAGTAACATAAAAAAGTGTCGTAAAATACAACTAAGGTAGGTCGTAAAATACGTAGCTAACTCATGTGACAACATGTTTGTAACATGTTGTGCCGACCCCACTTAAAGTGGGATAAGGGCAGGAGGATATATTTATAGCCTATTGCCTATTGCAAAATGTCAACTGTTTACAGGAAATGTTACCACGCGTATCGGTGGCAGAAACGTATATTTTTACAACATTTACGTAATTTTTACGGGCCACGAGCATTGTTCAATATACCACCGTAATATACGTAATTGCTGTGTTGTAAAGCGTTACAGATTAACCTGGTCCCGTAGACGTCGGCTGACGTGACGCTATAAAATGGACTTACAAAATGTGGTATATTGCTTTATTTATCCAAACCTCAAATACGAATTCAAAATATTATTCAAGTAAACTTGCTATGGTAGCCCAGCGGTAGCACCGTGCGAATCTTTCGAGGAGGTCACGGGTTCAAACCCGGGCAGACACCAATAAGTTTTTCTGTTAAAACTTATGTGTCTAATTGATAATTGCAATTTATCACATGCTTTTCCGTGAAGGAAAACATCGTGAGGAAACCTGCATATCTCTAGAGAATTCTGGAGATATGTGTAACCAATCCGCATTGGAGCAGCGTGGTAGGTCTTAGCTCCAAACCTTCCCTCCAAAAACGGAGAGAAGAAGTCTATTCTCAGCAGTGGGATAGTAACAGGCCGCTACTTACTTACTTACTTTTTTTAAGTAAACTTGTAAACAAGTGCTTTTGAATCGTCAACTCTACTGCTGGTTCGGAAAGCTGTTCCTACCGAGAAGAGTCGGCAAGAAACTCAGTAGTTACTCTTTGCGAAATATAATTTTTATACAGGATCGTTGAGTAGCTATATCCTCGTTATTTTAACATTATTTTTTTTATATTTAAGTTAGTTAATCTTTATCTATGTATAAATATAAATATATTTTATGAATCTCGGAAACGGCTCCAACGATTTTCCTGAAATTCAGCATGTTTGGGATTTTAAGGGAGATAAATCAATCTACCTAGGTTTCATTTAAAAAAAATCTTTTTATCCCTCTTTTTGGGCATTAAAAAGGATTTTTTTAGCTGTCAAATGTAAATTATATATGTATACCAGTTTTCTGTAAGTCATAACACAAGCATTAAGTTACTTTGATTACAGACGACCGTGTGTGTAAATGTCCCATATTATCCTCCTCCCCTTATCCCACTCTAAGGGGGGGTCGGCACAACATGTTATAAACATGCTGTCACATGATTTTGCTTGGTGAATTTGGCTTTTTATTCTACGACCGACCGCCTGCCTGATCTCAACTTACCTTAGTCGTATTTTACGACACCTAGGTAAGAAATGATGGTGGTCAATTCTACTCAGCCGGATACCATACGGCGGGTGTGAGATTCCCAAGTTTTTATTTCTTATATATTATATTAGGTATTATGCTGTACCGAAGATTATAGCAAAATAAAATTTTATTTATTCTTGTATTTCTGAAAAGTATTGATCCTATAATTTACTTAAAAATCCATAAGAAAAACAAAATTAATAGATTTGTAACCAAATCTGCGTAAATTGTAAAAGATATAAAACCAAATGACCCAAATAATTTCGCAAATGGTCGAAGCAATCCATTGGGCTGTGAAAAGATTGTCTCATTGCAATACACCATTTGCTTAATGCCCATGTTAAAAACAAAGATATCGTAAAAATACCGATTGCAAATTGTATTATTGCAAATTGAGGATGTAATAAGAAAGGTACTTGCGATCAAATCTGTTCTGAATTTAATATTTAATTCTGCCATAATTTATAGAATCAGGCGTTACTTTGCGGAGATCCATAAAACAAAAGTAATAATACCTAAAACAAATTGCTATAATTCGCAATAAAGTAAATAGAAAATATATATAATGTTAAATGTAGTAGACTCCACTCTACATTTAGCATTATATGTAACATATTTATATTTTATTTTTATTTTATATATTATTTATTATATAATTTTCATTATATATATATTTCAAAAACATATATATTTTCTATATACTTTTTCGCGGATTATAGCAAAATAATTTCACTATAACTTTTGTAACGCCTATGTATTTGAATATTTCCCATTCCTAAATATTAGAAAACATTAATTAAATCAAAGACGTGCGACGAAAACTTTCAATTCGTTATTTGACATTGTAAAAACTTTACGCAAGAGTAGCGAGATTTTCTATTAAAAAAGACTTAAATCGAAATGATCAGCACAAGAAACTCGTTGTTTTCACGGACGAGCATAATTAAAGCCTTCCTTGTGGCTAAAATGGCTTGTTGACAAACTCATCGTTTACGAAAGGCGGGTAGAAGTGGAAGTATTTGAGTGTGAGCGACCCTCCCCAAGCTGCAGTGACGCGCGGCCGCAATGGCGGCCCCACGCATTCTGGCATCCCGCGTCAAATTCAAAAATCGAACGCCTTCTAGTCAAACACTTTAAGACTGAATATGGACACTGACTGATTAACTATACATCCTACAAATATTATACGATAAGAAATAAATATAAGAATTAGAATTATACTGACATGTGACTTTATGACTGACGATTGACAGTGACAGTGAGTGTGACTGTGACCTGACTTGACTTTGGATTGACTGACTGGATTGACTGGAGCGTGCTTGAAGGGGAGGTATGTACGTTTGACGTTTTATGTTGTTTTTTATTATCGTTGCATTGTTCATGAATTTTCGATGAAATAATTATTGCATCGTATAAATTTAAATAATATGGTTAATGTAATTTATTTATTATAAACATTTAAATTATACATAGTTTCTTTAACTTATTGCTGAATTATAAAAAAATAACACTTAGGTATGTAGCTACAAAATTAAAAATTTCACTTAATGCAAATTAAAAATGAATAGTAATTATTTAATGCATATTTAATTTTAAAAAAAGAAAAAAAATGCATTCCAAAAATACTTAGGTTATTTTTTTTATTGCTTAAATTTTTTTAATTGAAAATTTTAAATGTAACAAATTTAATAATAAAAAAATGTAAAAAAATTACTTGGTTAATTAATAATAATTTATATTAATATAATCTATGAAAAAAAATAATTAATAATGTTAGTTTTGTTTAAAATCAATTATTACATTAATATATATAATTATTATTATTAATAATAATCATAATGTTTATTGTATGTTATTTACATTATTAATTGTTAAAATTAATAATTTTTGTACATGATAGTAATATTCTATTCGGAAAAATATCCATATGTATAAGATAAAATTTGATGTATTTCATAAAACATACGAAAGGTAACAAAAAGCTTATGATGCCTGTGTCGCGACTCAGCAGAGTTAGCAACTCATTCGATGGTCTCGGTATTCGCTTCTACAATAAAATTGCGCAATCCATACTAGACCAGTCTACAGAAAGGTTTAAATTAAGTATAAGAGATATGCTTATACGTAAAGCATACTACACAATTGAAGATTATTTGGATGATAAAAAGCCTGGATTTGAAAATCCTTTCAGCTTCATACGAGACTGCGGTTTAATAATGTAAAATTGAAAATGTTTAAATTGACCGCCGAGTTTCTTTCTGGTTCTTCTCGGCAACATTCCGAACCAGTTGTAGATTCATTAAGTACCTGGGTGATTTTTAAAATGATGTAAAACAAAAATTATAAAAAAAAAATTAAAAACTAATAGGGCAGGTGGGGCTCGATCATAGGCATTTTCACCTCTCTAGACCGTCCGTTCCTCAAATGAACCACCATGACTTTACGTTCGACAGCGAAACATTGTTATTGTATTCAACGTAAATTTAAAAAAAAAATTAGTGCCCGAAAACGGGGTTAAAAAGACATTTTTTTAAATAAAACTTATCTAGATCGACTTTTTTCCCCTAAAACCAACCCCCTACATGCTGAATTTCAGGAAAATCGTTGGAGCCGTTTCTGAGATTCTTAAAATATATATATATACATACAAGATTAACTCATTTAAATATTAAATATTTTAATACTTTACGATTCAAAAGTGCTTGAAAGAGCTTATTTGAATAATAAAATTATTTTGATTTGATTTGATATTTATCAGGGTTGCCAGTTACATATTACTTTTAGTGAAACCGTGTTCACAATTCCGTCAAAACACAATTTTTGTTAGTTTTTTCTTTATGTTAGTTTTTATTTGTAGGTAATAAATATTTATCTTGTCTTCATTGTAAATGTTTACCGTCCATCCGTATATCGTGTAGGCAACCAGCGTTTAATTTAAGCGAGAGTTGTTTTCACTTTCTCTGAGGTCATCGTCAGTTTTACGATTGTCATATTGTTGTTACAAAATCTATGACTACGTATTAAGAACAAAGATCTGTATGTCTGTCGTTTGCGATACACTTTAAAACTACTGAACATATTTTCATGCGGTTTTCATCAATAGACAAAGTGATTTATGATGATCTTTTAAATGTTAAGCTATGTTAGTTAATCCTTAGTCAATTGTTTAGATTATTTTTAAATTTGAATATTTAATTTATTAAGCTTTTGTGCAAAATGTTATATTTAAAACATTATAATAATACTATTTTTTATCCCGATCATCATTTTCTTGCCTCTAAGTTGTGTCGCAATATGCTTTAAACATGTCACATAATTTGGCTTTTTATTCTACGACCGTCCGCCTGCCTGACGTCAATTTACCTTAGTCGCCTTTTACGACAACTTGGTAAGAAATGACGGCGGTATATTCTCGATATATATAAAAAAATAATTTGCACAAAGCGCTTAAAATACTGCAAATATCTTTTTTCAATTTCCGAATGAATGTAAGCCAGATAAATAAGATAGATAATAATAAGATAGATAATATATAACATTCAAATATAATTATATTTACTCCCGTAATTCGTATAAGCGCAACAGATTTCTTATTTATTTTATATACAGTACCTGGGAGCCCGAAAACAGGGATAAAACGACATTTTTTTTAAACAAAACTTATCTAGATCGATTTTTCTTCCCCAAAACCCCCTACATGCTTAATTTCAGGAAAATCGTTGGAGCCGTTTCCGAGATTCCGAAAAGTTAATATATATACATACAAAATTAACTCATGTAAATATTAAAGATATTGTAAAAAAAATAATTTAAAATTCCAAATATATCCGCTTAAAAAATGCGGGTGGTCTATTCTATCCAACCAGAGACCACACAGCAGAAAACGAGAATTTTAACAAAATAATTCTTAAAAGAAATCTTTTAATAAAACCGATCGCAACAAAAACGAAAAAAATACCAATTGCCTACTTTCTACTTGTGGTATTCTTTAGAAAGTGATATTGTGTAATGTATGATAACTTTTTAAATCTGAATACAATCTGTGCATACTTTCATATTTACATAATATTCATATTTTTGCCTAATTGCAAGGCTTAGCACGTAATATAATATTTCGCGTCGTCGCTCACCGTTCGCATATTAATGGTTAAACATAACTGGGACTGTTAGAATAGAGTTACGCAATGAAGATAATCTATGTCACTGATAGTATTGGGTATCCGGCTGAGTAGAATAGACCACCCTCATTTCTTTCGTTACATTTCTAATTAAGTCCGCGTGATTCCCTGCGAGAGAAGTTTAAGGAAACAGGTATTCTTTTTGCTTCATAGTATATTTTAAGCAATTTAATTTATGGATATAAAAATATAAAGAATTTTAAAACGAAAGGTGATGTATATAATAGACAAACCGACATAAGCTTGCGGCTCCTGCTTTGCGCCTTGCAAAAGTACGATAGTCGTTTGTGGGTTTGGGTATAAGATTATATAATAAAATTCCGCAATCAATTTTAGCTTTGCTATTACAGCAGTTTACACTGTTAAAAAGAGGCTGATACAGAAAGCTCTTCGAAACTGTACAAGACAGTAATGACTAAATATAGTATTAAGAATCGTTGGAGTCGTTTTCGAGATTCCAAAAATATATATGTATATATACATACAAGATCAACTTATTTAAATATTAGAGAAAGATACTGAACTAAAGAAAGTTTTGTTATCTTCTTATAAATATGTATTAAATTTCGAGAAATATCGCTGATGACAACAGTATATGGGATTGATTTAGTATTATTTTTAATTAATGAACACTAGTTGTTCCCGCCACTTCGTTCGCTATCAACCTAATTAAGGATTAGAGTTCCTTTAGAGTCAAAGTAAAGTTAAAGAAGCTTTTTATTTTTATAAAGAAAAAACAGAAATTCTTCTTTTTTCGCTTCTTTTCTTCTGGAATCTTTTACTAGTAGATTCGAGTACATGATGGTTTGCTCAGAATTTTTTTTAATTCCCCTTTCCTAATATTCTAGTGTGCGTTAATAATAATTCAGCGTTAACTTTTAAGATATTAGTTTAAATTATGTGATTTACAACATCATGACATTAAGCTTTTTTGTAAGTTAAATTTTGAAATTAATTTCTTTGTAAGTTACAGCGGGAAGGTATAATGTCAAGGAATTGGATTGTTGAGACCGTTTGGCCGTTTTGAGTGGCTCGTTGACGCAGTGCTCGGTAATGATCCTGTCTTCAACTACATGGGTCGCGGGTTCGATTCCCGCCAAGAACCAACATTTTCTAAAACAAATTTGTTGGTTCTTCGAGTCTGGGTGTATTTAATTATGTAGGTATTGATTTTAAATTTAAAGTCTAGCTAGCTAGCTAGTCTCCAGCGGTCTAGAGAGGTGAAAGAACCTAGTATTTTTTTTATATTTTAATTTTTTTCTAAATTTTTTTGTATCTTAAACCGACCGATCGGTTACCGAGCAAGGCTCGGTCACCCAGGTATCAAAATAAATCAATATAATACTTTGTTTCCAGAAACGAAAATGGCGACGGCCTTGAAAGTCGGACGGATGGGGGCCAAATGCCAGCGGCGAGCACGCTACGCCAGTCCCCACTTCTGGACCAATGCCCCCTTAAAGGCCCTCCAAAATGTCCACCGGCTTCCAAACGGTTAGTCTAAAGTCTCTCTTATCCCAGTATTGTTTTATATGTATAATAGTCAAGAACTTACCTGTATTCCTATCTGATGATAAGCGACGATGATGTTTGAGTGCGCTTGCTTAAACATAATCTATTATTATTATATACTATATAATAATATTTATAATTATTGGGAAACATAGATTTATTTATGTATCTGTTGTTTGTTACACCAACGATATATTAAAGATACATTAACAATAAGCACTAATTTAATTATCAATCATTTAAAGTCGTATTCAGGGTTATATTTGTTAGTTCCTAAAAATGTTATTACAATTATACGAGTATCATCTATTAGTCTAAGGTTTCCATGAGTCAAAAAGGAATGAAAAATGTTAAAACTATAGATGTATCGTATACGTTAAAAAATATAATTGCTTAGCAAGTGATACTAAGAAATATTGTTATTATCTCAAATTAATGCTGGGAGATATTTCCATCTACGCCCGAATAAATGAAGAAACGAAGGGTTTTATCAACTTATGCGATAGTATTCCAAATTTGAGTTATCCTAGTGTTTATAGAAATTAGCGTTACTTTGCGGAGATCCATAATACAAAAGTAATAATAAAATTATTTTGCTATAATCCGCGATGAAGTAACATAGAAAATATATATATTGCTAAATGTAGAGTGCAGAATCCTTTTTCATATCTGATACATGCAGGATTCGTGCACAAACCTCCACCACCGCCACCACAATACACATGCACTACATACGTTCACTATCACAAAGTCAACAATCGTTTCGCCCCGCAACCGAATCATCATCAGGAGATAAACTCCACGACAAAATCGTAAAGTGAAGCCATACCCAAACAAGCTTAGTTATATACTAATCTGTTCAACCCCACCATTTATTTTATTTTGCCTGCGAACGATTGTTGAGTTTGTGATAGTGAACGTATGTAGTGCTTATGTATTGTAGTGGCTGTGGTGGAGGTTTGTGCATGTGTTTTTACGAATCCTGCATGTATCAGATATGAAAATGGATTGTCCACTTTACATTTAGCAATATATATTTCTTCTATATTACTTCAACGGCAAATTATAGCAAAATAATTTTTTTTTCATCTCCGATCTCTTAAGTCTCCAATCTATTTGAAACATAATTTCTGACGCTTCAGATATCGTACCCACGATGGCACTTGCAACAACCTGAGTCGTCCCCGATGGGGTTCAACCATGACTCCAGTCCAACGCTTCATCCCACCAGTCTACTCCGACGGGATCCAGGCTCCGCGTGTGTCGATCTTTGGTTCCAAACTACCCTCGGCCAGAGAGATAAGCACTCTCGTCCATGAAGATAAGAACGCCGAAAACACCGGCGTCACTCACTTGCTGATGCAATGGGGACAGTTTCTGGACCACGATGTCACAGCTTCCTCCCAATCCAGAGGTTTCAACGGGTCCGTGCCGAGATGCTGCAAGGACGGTGGAAGGGACTTCATTCCAAGGGAATTTATGGTGAATATTTTACCTAAATAAAATTTAAAGTTTTTTGTTTTCGCAAAAAAAGGCCTTAGTCTTATTGATGTTAATCAGAAATCTATATAAATCAATGCTCATAATCACCAAGTTGAACTAGTAAGTGATCACGATATTAATAACTTTATTTTTCTGTATAGCTTTTAATAAAACGTTTTGAAAATTAGTTGTAATGTAGGTAGAGACGTAAGGGTAAATTGATTCTATCTTGCCGGTGGTAAACCTCCCTCACATGCCCATATTACAGCCTGTTAACCTTTCGACTATACTTTGGTATATCATCTAGAAGACAACCGCTTTTATTTGCCGTCATATAACAATTCATTGAAAAAAGCAGCAGCTTTTAAAGCGCAATTTCAATGAAATTCTAATCCATGTAAATTCAAGTCATAGATATAAAATATATCAAGTCAAGTATCTGGAACTCAAATCGGTTGAAATGATAAAGCCTGCGAAGAAAATGGAAAAAATTCTACAAGCTCAGGGTAATAAATAAGTAACAAAGATAAAATTACAGCATCCAGAATGTCTACCGATCGCAGTACCACCTACAGACCCCTTCTATGGTCCACGTGGCGTACGTTGTCTGGACTTCGTACGGTCTTCTCCAGCTCCTCACGACGACTGCAAGCTCGGCTGGCGCGAGCAGTTCAACCAAGTATCAGCCTACATAGATGGTTCTCCTGTATATGCCAGTTCAGCGAGACAGTCAGATAAACTGAGGCTATTCAGAAATGGTAATTTCTCTTTTACTAATCGATTGATTATATCTCACATCAAATATTAACATTGAATTACAGAAAACACTGAGTTCAGTGTCAATTTAATGAACGCAGTTCTAACATAAACGTTTAACTCCTTATGAGCATATTTTTGCTAATATAGTTCAATTGGTATGATGAACACAACTGAAAAGTCAATATATACAATCATAGATAAGCCAAAATAAAGGAAACGAAAGCCTGTATAACATTTATGAAAAATAAATGCAATGATCATCACATCAAGAATATAAAAAACATATTTGATAGGCTAAATGATAAGAATAAGAAATTAGCCTGTAAAACTACTACTGTTATCAGTGAATTATCCTTTCTGTAATAAAAAGGGGGCCTAATATCAATTCGGTATAAATGCGAAATTATATACTTTCTTCATAGACACTGAATTTACAGAAATTGACAGATTATTAAAAAAAACAACGGATACTCCTGAATAGTTTGGTGGCGTTTTTTTGAACTGTGCATGATTATTTCTTTAGAGGAGAAGTTAAGACCACACTGAGCCGTTCCCAATATTTCCCAAGTAAATACCAAGTAAATTGAATTCCAATACGTTTTTCTTTAGGCATGTTACAATACGGGCGTGTACAACAACGTCGTCCCTTGCTGCCGACTGACCGCGACGAGTTGTGCCGAGGCGGCGCCGTCTCCACTGATTGCTTCAAATCTGGAGACGCGAGGGTCAACGAGCACCCCGGCCTTGTCGCCGTGCACATTGTCTGGCTGCGTCAACATAATAGGTCTTAATTTACCCATCTTCTCTTTCAACGTCCACTGCTGAACATAAATTTCTTAATGGGATCTCCACAACACACGATTTTCTGCCCCTCGTATCCAGCGGCTCCCCGCGTATAAGATATAATTATACCATTGTGCCATAAAAATGTCGATAGCGATCGCTCTGGCACTTCTTGCAAAAGACTGCAGAAGCAATTCGCATATAATTACAAATACAAATTATACTATCTTACACAAACTACATTGTACAAATTCTATCGTATTCTATCGTTTTATACCTTTGATATATCATTTACTGTGCACGTAGTATAGACATATATATATTATACTAGCGTAAGGAAACCACATTACAAAACCACATTACAATGTGTCATATTACAATAAAGAAAAACAACGAGAAAATGAATAGTGGTGTATCTACCTGTCTCTCTTTCTTAAGTTTGATTAGACAAAGATGAAGTATATGAGTTTTATTTTCTTTATCATTATTTATTGTGTCACTATCACTTACAGACCTTACCTTACTTTGCCTTAATTACCTTGCTCCACTTCTACACTACACAGCTCCACTTCTACTACTCAATTATATCTCTAGGAGTATATTTTATCATATAGAACAAATTGAATTGCAATAACTCGATTATTTATGAAAACCTTGCATTGGATTTGACGTTTGTAGCTCAGTATTCTTTCGGCATCTCCTGTATATGTAAACTCTCCCTTCTTTTAATAACAGAATGGCTCAAGAACTCGCCCATCTAAATCCGCACTGGAGTGACGAGAAAATTTACCAAGAAACACGCAAGATCGTCGGCGCTATGATTCAGCACATCACATACAGAGAATTCTTGCCTATTGTCTTAGGTAAGTAAACAATAATTAGTTATTTTCCTCCTCGCATCGTTATCCTCATTATTAAGGGTCGCGATCCCTAGTGCCGAATCTTTTGGACATTTGCTCGCCATTTGGTCCTCGCCTTTGCTGCAGCAAGGCGAAGAACAACGTGGAGATTTGTGTCCAAGGCAGTTCGGTTCTGTTCACCGAAATGGGCTACATCTTCGAGGTCTTTTCCCGTCTATAAGACCGGTAACCATGAGTTACTCGAGGTTGTTACCTTTTTTCGGGCGATATGACCAAAGAACTCATGCACCTTTCGCAGGCAGATAGATATCAGTCGGGCCCTTACATTTAGTTCGTTTAAAATAGACATTAATATAGTAATGTTCTTTTAATGTTAATTGTAATGTTTCTTTAAGTTATTTAATTAATCATAGTTAAAGATAGGCTTACGATGCTAGTGTTATATAATTACGCTATAATTAGGAAGGTCCGCTTATATGTTCTAAGTTAAAGGGGTAGTCCCTCCAAAAATCAATATTGATCGATATTGATCCAACCGTCAGTTTTCAACCGTCTGATAATAGTACACTGCCTTACCATGGCTGTACCGATCTCAAAACTCTTAAACTACAAAAGACTTATTATTATTTGTTTATAAAGAAATGAGTCACACCGTGTGTATTGTTCGCATTGCAGGCTCTGAAGTGATGCGTTTATTCGAGCTGGAGCTGTTGCAGAAAGGTTTCTACAACGGGTACAGCCCTAAAATCAACGCTAGTCCTGCGAGCGCATTCGGTTCGGCTGCCTTCCGCTTCGGACACAGTCTGGTGCAACCATCTATGGTTCGTTTTGACCGATTCCACCGTCCCATACCCAATAGTAAGTACTTGCACATTGTAAAAATCTCTAACAAGAAGACTGGCTATACAAATTAATGTAATTTTAAACACCATGACTAGCAAATAGTCAGTTTTAAAAGCTGATATCTCGCAATATATTAATATTAAATCTTCAATTTTATGGTCAATAACATTAGTCTAGTGGATTAGCCGTGAACAAAAGACGGACAGGCAGGTAGGCAGATAAACAGATACACAAGACAGATTGTTGCATTTTAATTAGGATAATTTTGTCATTAAAATAAACTAGCTGTGCTTGCAGCTTCGCCCGCGTAGAAATCAGTGTGACTAAAAAGATATAAAAGTAGTTATTGTGAGTTAACCATATGAGATATATAGATAGGTACATGCCATTGCGGACTTTTTTGTAGTATTTTTGTAGATCTACAATTCTTCATTACATTACTTCAGTGAATCTCTGCTGGTTTACGTGGCGCACGCGACTGAATCTCCCAGCACACCAGTTTTTTCACAACCATGCGACCTCTTCAACACAAATTACGGAAGAATTGTATCTTTTAATGAAAACTTTTCAAAAATCAGACAGCTTTCAGGGATTTTGTTTTATAATAAGTATAGATAAAGACTATTACTACAAGCATTACTTTTAAATGTTCTACATTATAAACCAATTTTGCAGATGTCTCCCTCCACAATGAGCTGACCAATCCGTCAAATATCTGGAGCATGGGTGCAGTAGACCGCCTCCTGCTCGGCATGGTCAATCAGCCTATACAGAAACGTGACGAATTTATCACCGAGGAGTTGACTAACCATCTCTTCCAAACGTCGCACTTTGGCTTCGGAATGGACTTAGCTGCTATTAATATACAAAGGGGGAGGGACCACGGAGTACCACCTTACACGGCATGGAGGGAACCGTGTGGGTTAACTGCTATAGGTGGCTTCGAGGATCTCTTCAGAGTAATGCCTGCAAGGGCAGTGAGGAAACTGAAGGTTTTGTACAGGTACGCATTCTTTTGCAAAATATCAAACTTCTCTTAAACGTTTGGACTTGCCTACTTATTTATTACTAAAACATAAAATATGGATCATACGAGGAACACAAATTAATTCAAATTTTTAACACGATAAGTATGATATGAAAAGTCGTATTGAAACTTGTCAATAATCAAACTACTTCTAGGCACGTCAACGATATAGACATGTTCACTGGTGGAATGGCAGAGCGACCAGTCGTGGGTGGCTTGGTGGGGCCAACGTTTGCTTGCATCATAGCACAACAATTTTCCAATCTAAGAAAAGGGGATCGGTTTTGGTAAGTTACAATGGAATATAATTAAAGTATAAACTATTAAACCCCCTTTATATATGTCCAATCTTTTATATCACTTGCAGGTATGAAAACGGTGGGTTGGACTCTTCCTTAACACCAGCACAGTTACAACAAATACGCCGGATATCTTTGGCCCAAGTGCTGTGTCGGACTTTAGATAGTATTGACAACATTCAACCGTTCGCTTTCCTTTCATCCGATAACCCTGACAACGATCGTATATCTTGCCGCAATGGATTACTAAGCAACTTTGATCTTTCCCCTTGGGTCGAAATTAATTCAGAATCCAACAACGACGTCAAGAAGTCCGATAATAATGAGCGTACTAGAATGAAACCAGGAAGACCCATGTTCACTACTACAACTACTACTGAGAAAGTTAATTTAGCAACAAAAAAAATGCCTGGCGAAACTCCTACGAATGCAGCACTTAGCCTAAAAAAAGACGAAGAACTAGGTAACACAATAAATGAAACAGAAGCAACTGTAACAGACAGTAGTAACAAGACTGCTAATGAAAAGTTAAGTCCTCATCCTATCCAACAAATTATAGATGATAAACTAGATTTTAAGTTCAAAACAAGACGTTACAATGACTTTGACTCCGACACCCGACAGTACAATGACTATTACGATGACGTACAAAGCGTACAATCTGTTGTGATCAATAATTTACCGAATAAGAGACCGAACAGCAGACCGTACATATCTGTGACAGAAAACATTGACAAATACACGTACCTAATAAATTACGTACCAAGGCCAACGCAATCGTGGCGACAAACAACAAAACGCAATTATGACAGGGATGTAGTGAGAGTTACATACCAAACTTATGACGATACATACAGACGGCCGAATAGACCATACTACAACAGGGGTGACGTAGATGATAGTTTTGAGTCTAGAGTAAATGCAAATTCGCCAGCGACTGAGAATTCTCAATCATCTGCGCGATCTAACGAAGATAACGTGTCAGCATCTAATGATAAACTTTCTACTGAGACAATTATAATGACAAACCGACCAAAACCTATTACAGATACATCTTCGCAACAGACTGACAAAGTTGATCCAACTACTGAAAACATCTACAAACTTTTAACTTTTGGATACGTAGGTACCTATAGAGGAAGTATGAATAACATCGACAATAAGACATCTACTGATAAAAATGTTAAATCTGACTTGGTAAGTAAAGACTTTTCGACTGTCAAAAGTGACAAGGCTGATGAAACAAGTACGCACGGCAAACTTTCAACTTTTATGCTATACGAGACAGCTACAAAACCTTACAATTCACAAAGACCGACGAGAAGAAATGATGATGAGACTTTGACTCCAGAAGTAAAAGACAAATATTACTACATACACAACGTTTTACGTAAATATCCAGAATCCGCAAACCAAAACAAACATTTCAACAATAGCATTAACCAACCAAAAAAATCAAATAACTCTTCGACGAATAAAAATGTGGATATGGACATTCAAGAGAGATCCGGTAACGATAACATAGAAAGTGCTGGAGACTCTAAATCTTCACAAGGAGATACACCAAGACTGAACCTTAGAAAGCCTACTAGTTCTGCAAAAACTCCGTCAGTTGCATTTCAAATAATACCGAGTGAAAACAGGTAATTTTATAAATAACGCATTACATTTTTAATTTTAACACTAAAACTCAGACTAAGACCCTATTTCATACTTCCTACCCATGGTTATTCGAATGCTCCCACAAGCTCGCATCATCATCATTCTCCTGACCTTTTATCTTTCTAAGTGAGATCGGCACAACATGTTGTCTCTGCCATTCTCTCCAATCATTCGTTAAATCTGGCACTACTCCTTTCATATGCATGTCGTCCATACAATCCATCTATCTCTTTTTCGGCTTCCATTATATCACAAATCCATCCACATTCACACCTAATACTGGTCACATGATTTTCATGCCTCTCCCCGCGATGTACTTAATAAGACAAAATCGGAATACTCACACTAAATTTAACATTACTTAGGTTATCTTTTACCATGGATATAGTAACAAACAAATTAGTAAAAACAAGCAAAAATAACACTCCTGGCTATAATCAACAGTATTGGAAGTTCAGTAAGTCAGTACTAGGTGTACTGACAGAAAATGATCGTATAGATCCGCTTAATTCCACAATCGTACAGCATAAAAGTCCCATGAATTAGTTGATGAATTCCCATGAATAGAGTTGCTGGTAAATAGAGTGGTAAGCTGGATCAGACGAGCTATTGAGTGGAGACAAATTTTGAACTTTAATTGTGGAATAACATTATATACAGAAGTTACAATAAAATTACTTTGCTGTAATCCGCGTTTGTTAAGAGAATACATGCAATGCTAAGTGTATGAAGCAGGCAACTATCACATACCACATACATGCAGGACAAGCCACACGTATCACAAGACGCCGCCAACACCATCACTCCATACAAGTACTACCACAACTTCTGCGATCGTTTCGCCCCAAAACCGAAACATCATCAGGATACAAAAGTAATAATAAAATTATTTTGCTATAATCCGCAATATCCTCAGGATAAGCTCCACGAACAAAATCGTAATGCATCAAGAATTTGCAAAGTAATTTTATTGTAACTTCTGTACTATGGAGTTCCGCAGAGTAACGCCTGCTTCTATAATTCATTTAATATTACACACAAACAGATCGAATCATAACTACTGAATCAATGTATATGGTATTAATCGACCCTTTGGTTTTCAGTCCATCTCAATGGGCAGTATACGACGAGGATGAAGACCTCCCAGAGCCTTTACCCCAAAGGATGCCCTCCATCATGTCAGACCCACACGCCCTCAGGGAAATGCCGAGACCAATGGACTTCAACTCATTAAGACGGCGACTTGGAAAAGTATAGTTTTAGACTAAGTTATATAAAATAGTGCGTGGATGGAAATCAGTGTATTAATTTTTTTTACATTCGCGCGATCTCTGCAACACAATTTACATAAAACGGTCATGTACTTAAACGTTCCGGAAGAATTGCATTCACTTTTAGTAAAAACCCGTACAAATTCCGTTCAGTAGATTTGAGAAAATCGATCATATATTTTTTTTAAGGCAGCTTTTGGTTTTATAGATTCCAACCTCAAATAAAATGGGGTCTTGAATGACTGAAATTTAGTTTTAAATATGAACGTGAGTTAGCGTTTTTTGTAGCGTTTGTGGGTTTAGTATTAGTATCATTGTATGTTTTTTATAATGGTACAGAAGCCGTTTTATTATCTGTCAAAAGTAAAAAAAAAATAAAGTAAAAAAAAATTAGTTCTGTGCCGTCCATTTTTCTTTCTTTTATTTGAGCTTCTGATATTTAATAAGTGCGTATAGAAGGATTAGTTACACTTGCAATGTGGATGTACTTTAAAGTGTAGTCATATAATATTGTACAGGTAACACTCCTATAACACGGTTTCGCTATAACACGATTCGTAAATAACGAGTGTAATATCACAAAATATTGCGGCGGCTACCCAGATGGATAAGCGGATAATAAATATGGTTATGAAATGTACCCATTTAAATCTTAATATAATAACTTTATTTTACAGTCCCATATTGTACACAGATACTTTTTTTTTCTAATTTCTGCAGCACAGCAAAAACCTGTAATTTAAAGCCTAATGTAAAACTATAGATTCCAATTGCTTTTTATAAAGTTTTTTCCGAAATTTAATACCTTTTTGATTAAGGTTTGGTAATCGAATAAAATGACAAAATTACCCAATATCAAAACATTTACTTTTAATACGTTAATTAAATTTCAAGTAAATTCAAATGTAAAAAAGGTAATTAGTAGTAATATACAAAATAACCTGTTGTACTTTCCAGCAAACTAATTAATTGGCGTACAAATTGTATATAGGTAATGAACACTGTTCAACAATTAATCTGATTAGTTATTGTATACTTACTAAAAATTTAAGTATTTGTAATTACTAAGACACAACACAAGAAAGAAAATGTTCACAACAAATCACAATCACATCACAACATAGAAAATGTTATTTATGAAAACTAAATCTTCTATTTATTATTATTTCAATATTTGGTTAAACTTTACATATTCTAAATCATTGCCTAAAGAATTAAAAAAAAAATAGTACGAAAAAAAAACAAAAGACAAAATTGTTGTTTTCAGGTTGATAATTTAAATGTAGTTTATAAAGTTTAGGAATGTGTTATTGACATTAAGATGCCTACATACCATCTTCTTAGAGATATACTTTAAGCAGTATTCTATTAATAATTACTTGAACATTAAAATAAAAAAGACATTTCATACTTTGCTTTCAACTGAAACTATACATTTAAAATATCACTATCTCAATATTACCGACTAAGACTAGTAAAATTTAAACGTTAAATTATTGACTGATAATTAAATGACTTGAATGACTGATTACTTGATTAAAAAATTTATAATTGTGACAAATTAAATGACCGAATGTCTAACTAAAAAATTGACTGACTGAATGATCACTGATTGATTATTGATATTCTTAAACAATTATTACTTTGACAAATTACCTTACTAATGACTGTTCGTCGAAGACTGAAATCTGATAATCATTGACATCACCATTATGCCGATATTACCGACTGATAAATGATCTTCCCAGTTAAACTGATGACTAACCAGACTTTAAACTATTGAATAGTTAAGACTGACAAATTAATCACTCAGTTGAATGATAACTGACCGACTTTCATTGACAACCTGGTTGAACATTCATGATTGTTACAAATTAACTAAACTATGATTTTTTACTAACTAGTTGTGATCGCGGCTTCGCCCGTGTTGAAATAAGTGTGTCACACAGTTTTTTTCAGCGCAAATGCCGACCATGCGGGTTCCATGATAAAAAGTTGCCTATATGTTGCTCCATAACCTCCTCTATTTTCAGTGAAAGTCCCATCACAATCACTTTAATCGTTCCGCTCTTAACCTAAACCTCCCACAAGAATTACCCTTTTTTTTACTGACTTATAATTTATTATATTATATTTGACTGGCCCGTTGGCGCAGTAGGTAGTGACCCTGCTTTCAGTAACGCGGCGTCGATTCCCGCCGAGGGCCAACATGTTCTATAAATGAATTTGTTGGCCTTTGAGCCTGGGTGTATATTTGTATTTGAGTATGTATTTAAAAAATATATAAGTATATATTCACCAGTTGTCTGTCTACCATAACACAAGTATTAAGTTACTTACTTTGGGGACGGACGACCGTGTGTGTAAGTGTCCCATATATTTATTTATTATTTATTTAATTGTGAACTAAACGATGATATTTATTACTAGCTAGCTGTTATCGCTGCTTCGCCCGCGTTTATCATTGTGTCACAGTTCTTTCAGCTCAAACACCGACCATGCGGGTGCCATGACAAAAAGTTGCCTATATGTTGCTCCATAACCTCCTCTATTTTCAGTGAAAGTCCCATCACAATCACTTTAATCGTTCCGCTATTAACCTAAACCTTCCACAAGAACTGCACTATTTTTAGTAACAACCGTACAAAAATCTGTAAAGTGGATTTTGAGAAAATACATCATATACAGACAGGCAGGTTTTAGGGAGTCTGTTTTATAATATGTATAGATTACTTACTACAATATTTCAAACACTTTTACATTAATTAATATTTTATGTACCTACTATTATGTATGTATATATTAACATATCATGATTATTGATGACTGATTAATTAAGTACTTCATTGACTTATAACGTTGATAGATGACGATTGAAATATAATGATTGTGATAAATGATGATCATTCTAAGATTTAATAACGCTGATGAAGACTCTGACCTAATAACAATTGTAATATGACACAACGATAGTTATGACTGATAACTTTTAGATAACCTGAATGAAATATTGACTTGACAAAATAATTTTCCAGATTGACGCTGATATAGGTATGACTTGATGATATATATAATCTTAATTATATAAATATTGACCACATTGACTGACCGATAGTGAGTTAATTAAAGGATAACTTAATTACTCAATTATGACTATGACATATGAACTCAACGATGACTGTCTTAAAGATTCAACAAACTGTGATAACAAGCCCGATTTGATAAGGAAATTTCAACTGTCACTGAATATTACAGATTCGTTTACGAACCGGAGAATGAAACAGCTTTTAAATATTGACTAATTGATAAATACAAAAGTAATAATAAAATTATTTTGCTATAATCCGCGAAGAAATAGCAAAATAATTTTATTATTACTTTTGTATTATGGATCTCCGCAAAGTAACGCTTAATTCTATTATTAATTTAATTGATAAATATTGACTGGCAATTTAGATGAATGATTATAAATCAGATGAGTTATTTGACTGATTATAACTTGACTTTTAAACGACGAACGACTTGTTGACGAATAATAGAAAAGAATGGAAGATGGAGACATATCTAGTTATAGATCATAATAACTGTGATGGAGTGACTTAATGACTATACTCTTTGTTTTAAATTTTACTTTTACTTGCCAACTACAAAATTGACAGAATAACTAACTTTCTGTTACAAAACTGACGTTATTTACTACTCTTTCTATTAAAGCACTGAATTTAAATAAACGATTTTATTTTACATGATAACTACTGGACTATGGACTATACTGAACTATGAACTCGACATGGAATGACTGCTGCCTAGACTATACTACTGTGATGAATGTACTGTATTTACGAAATATTTGTAAGAGTCGATGACTGATAATTTAAATTTGATGAATATATGAGTATCTCAACTCTCGTGATACAGCTTTACAGAATTGACCTCTACTTATGGTGAAGGTTACAGATATACAAAGTGCACTTTAATTCATTAACACCTTCATTCATATCATTTTATTTCATTTATCTATATTATCTAATATTATAAAGAGGAAAAATTTGTATGTACGTTTGTAATGTTATCACACAAAAACTACCAATTTCAAAAATTCTTTCACCATTGGAAAGCTGCATCTTTACTGAGCAACATAGGCTATATTATTTAAAAAAAAAAAAATAGTGTTCAGTTATAAAAATGTAATAAGGTGTACAAAAATAAAAAAAATACGCAGGTGAAACCGCGGGATATTACTAGTATAATATATTAAGACATCATTTGACTAAAACGTAGCGTATCAACTAAAGTAACAATGACTAATGACTAACTGACTGTTAACTCAATAGTAAGTTGATTAAATTATGAGTTTACTAACTGACTGATAATAGGTAACTATTTAACTGACCGGTAACTTAATAGTAAATTGGATTACGAAATATGAATATGCTGTGAGTTTACTAACTGAATACTCAACTACACGAGAAAGAGCTCGACGTTAACTTTACCAATAATTGACTACCTAATAAATAAAAATAAATAAACAATAGTAACATAAAAGTACATATTAAATGACCGCTATAAACACCATTCTACAATGACTGGACCTATGGACTGGACATAGACCAAAAACTTTAATGGCGAATGATAACTTTAACTGATTTAGCACTTATGACATCATAATGTCAAATCATAATTATAAGCCATAGGGTCGATACTAAAAATTAAAAATTAGTAAAATCTCGCAATCTCTATCTATAATCAGAAATATATTACGTGATTATTTACATTTCTCCATAAGATCGCGTTCAAATTAAAAAAGTTTAGGTGACAGCTGTAAACAGGCTAATTTTTAAGTGGTTTGTTTGGTTTTCATTTGATTGGTGGTAAAATTGCTGAGATTTAAAATTTAATAAAAAAAATCGAATACTGAAAATATACACGCTCAATAGTTTATTTAGCATCGATGTGAACAGAAGCTAAATATAAATTTAAAAATATAAGTATCTGTATCACTTAAAATCAGTGGTTTAAATGTTTAATCTGAACGCAGCCTTAAGACTAAAAATAATCCATATAACAATTATTATTATAAGATTTCAAATCAGTAACGAATTTAACAATCATTTCTTATTCATATTGGAATTTTCAAAAACTATGGAGATAACCACCGAAATAATTTAAGTAGCACTAAAAACGACAATATTTTTAATTTCAATAAAACATCTATAAATTTATTATACACCATTTTATTAATACACAATGACACAATAAATTATATATTATTTACTCAATATGTCACAAATCTGAATAAATTATGACAAAATTGTTATAAAAATATATTTTAAGTCAATAAATTAATATGGAATGTGAATATATATATATTGTTTTAATTACACCACTTTCAGATACTAGTAATTTTAATTAATCTTTGGTTTAAACATTGTTCATAATAAAGGTAAAAAGTTACCTTTTCCTTCTGTTACTCAAAGGTTGACTGGATGAGATCCCTTTTAGGGTTAAATCCGCCTTTATACATGTGCTTTTTTATTTTTTTCTTTCTCTTTTCTAAATATGTATGTATAAAAAGAGATAAATAAAAAAAGTAGCAAAGTAACAGCCTGTTACTACTATCTCACTGGGAAGAGGCATCCTCTCTAAATTTTTGAGAGAAGGGTTAGAGCAGAGACCCACAACACTGCACCAATGCAGATTGGCATGTTCTAATCTAATTTCGGGGACGCCTGTCGGTGCGGGCGGGTGATCAGCTCCTATTCCGGACTATTCCACCCATAGATTGGCATGTTACACATATCCCCAAAATTCTCTAGAGTTATGCAGGTTTCCTCACGATGTTACCTTTCAACGAGAAGCTTGTGATAAATTGCAATTGTCAATTAGACACACAAGTTTTAACAAAAAACTCATCAATGGGTGCAGGTTTTGAACTTGTGAACCCCTCAAAACAGTCTATATGGCCTCACTGCTGAGCTATCACAGCTCCTGCTTGTTCATAATAATCCATACTACTATTATAAATACTAAAGTTTGTCTGTCTGTTGTTAACTGGATATTTTCTGATTTGTACATTTTAGTATTGTCACAATCCTTTTTTAAATTATCAAAACTAAATTAATTAAAAAATATAACAAGACTATTTATGAGAAAACAAATCAAATATACAGAATTCAGATCTATATATGACTATGTTTCATAAAGTGATTTATAATCACAATTATATAATAAAAACTACTTTTAGTAGATATTTAAGTACAATAAGTAACAAAACAATGAAAAACAATAAAATCTGCAATTCACTCAATAAAATAAGACTTATCTGTACTTATTATTTCTAGAATACTATTAATATGGTAGGTTTGAACATGTACTAAACAAATTGTAAGAGTAATTTAAAATTTTGTGAAGTATTAGCAAATCTGATCGAAGTATAATCATATTACTTTGTATTATGGAATTCTGCAAAGTAATGCCTACTTCTATAGATTACATAATCATATAGTTGTAACATGTCTGTGCAACCTGGATTTAAAAACGGTAAATATTTTTCTTATAAATTTCTTTAATATAATAACTATGCCTCAGCTGTAGGATGTATGGCTAGGGGGAGGCCAAAAAAAGGTGGATGGATTATGTGAAAAGTAATAATGCAATATATGCATGTTAAAGGAGTGGCACCAGAGTTGCATATGCTAGAGGGGAATGGAAGAAGACATATTGTGCCGACCCCACTTAGAGTGGGATAAGGGTAAGAAAATGATGATGAATAACTTTGCCTCAGCATAGTTATTATATCAAAAAATTTATAACAAAAAACAAATATTTATCGTGTGATTTAAGACTTTTGCATTTGCTGGGTTCTTGTACAAATGCTTCAATATAAGTTTAAATTGGGAGTATCTTTAACTTTTATATATATTTTATATACTTTTATATAAATTAAACAGAGCTCTTTGAACTTTGGTAAATATAAATGAAATAAATAGGTTGAACACAGTATAAAACACTTACTAGTGTTTCCACAAATTTGCTATGTTAAATATTATGCTATATTCAATCCCTCTCAGGATAATATTGATGCAGTTTTTGCGCCATCTCCTGTGCTAGTTCCAGACTGCTGGCACATAAAACCCGTCGGGATAGAATATCAAAAGGTCCACCAGCAGGATCGATACAGACCCCACCCGCTTCCCTAACAATTATATCCCCTGCAGCGATATCCCATGCATGGATCCCAAACTCATAATATGCATCAGCTCCTCCCAGAGCCACCATAGCCATATTCAAGGCAGCAGAACCTACTGTCCTCGCCCCATGTGCTTTCTCAGTAATCAATTTAAAATTTTCCAAACAAACCTTCTGTTTTTCTTCTTCCCTGCTTGTCCCAACTTCAAACGAAATAAGCGCTTTACACATTTCTTTAACTTGTGAAACATGTATGGGTCGACCATTTAGGAATGCTCCCTGACCTTTTTTAGCAATAAATAGTTGGTTAACGATAGGATTGAATATTATTCCGGCTACGGGTACTTTATCGATAGCTAGCCCAAGAGAAATACAGCTGCTCGGGTAGCCGTGGATGAAATTCAGCGTGCCGTCAATAGGATCTATTATCCAGGTAGGTTCGTCAGTGAGAATGCACTTAGCGCCCTCAGAAACGGATTCCTCGCCGATGAATTTATGTAGAGGAAACTTCTTTGATAGTCCGCCGATCAAGGTTTCTTCTACTTTCTTGTCTACTTCAGTAACTAAATCAATATCTGAAGATTTTAATTTAAACTCCTTGCAACCAGAATGGTATTCAGTTATAAGGTTTCCAGCAATTTTCACTAGTTCCAACGCCACTTCGAAGTATTCATCGATTGCGTCAGACATTTTAAAGGAATACTGTTCGAATCTTACCTTAGCAGCTTGTTGTAATTTTAATGCACAAATTTTTCGTAATATATTTGTTATACTCGTTTTTCGACTCTAAAATTAAACGATAATTAATACGAAATAAAATTAAAATAAGCAACAAAACTACACTTGTCAAATTCTATTCTGTCAGTGTCAGATATTTCGACTTTCGCTTTTTGCTATTTAGGGTCTGGATTCTTGTCTTTTAATGCTTAATTAGAACATAATGATGTACCTCAAAGACACGTCTTTAATCTTGGATAAAGAATACACTGGATGCCGCCTTAACTATTTTAGTGTGTCCGTTTTATGCTTGTGTGAACTTTTAAAACTGCATTAGTGTGCGTGATTAGGGAAGTACTTAGCTTATCGATAAGCTAAACTAGGCGTCGATAATTATCGAAGCCTAGCTCAGGTAATGTAAAGTTAATATACAGTTGTAACCAACCTAGTTGGTTTACTGTTCAGAATAGATTTAAACATTTGAATAGATTGACATAATTTCCTGAGTGTACAGTCTGCAGTATAATGTCATGAATTATCCGATGCACATCTTTACTGCATATCTTACTGTGATGGGTGGTTCTCAAAAATGGTATCAGTCAATTGACTGTGAGCCTAGATTTACCAAAGAATCCTTTGAAGCGTTAAAAATAAAGTCGAAGGTGCAGCCCATACTCGGTGCTTTATGTATAGATGAAATGTTAACATAAATGTTAGTGCTTCAGTGGCCAATTGAACAATATCATGATCCACATTATTCCCAACATTTACATATCCGTGAGACCGGTGACAGCTTTTATCCACTGTTCTCTTATATGTGAGCATTTAGGAAACCTAAGAAAATAATCTAAAATTAGAGAATTCGCATTTACTTGGCTAGTAAATATAACTTTGACTGATATTTATCGATACATAATAATTCGTTAGTGTGTACATCACTACGTAGGTAACACAATTCAATCGAATATTTAATGATTAATTTCTATGTTTTATCAGTATCCCACACTCGTGCCGGCTAGAGAATATCAAACTGTACTGATACATTATAATCTGAAACGCTTTAACTGAATAAAACGCTTTAATTTAGCACACAAATGAGAGTCAAAGATTTACTTATGAAATGGTAATTCCGTGTTTTTAACTCCTCCTTTCGTTGTTCTTGATGGACACGTTAAGGCAGCACACGACATATTCCACCTTTTTTGAAAAAATATATCAGTAACACTCGTATTTGCTTTAGATTTCAAGAAATAATCTTCAACAAACTCAATGTTATGGCCTCATTTGGTGTCACCAACTGGACACATTTTTAGCGACGTTGCCAAACTTCATCACAATCTCTTTCACTCTTATGTATAGTTCGCGATAAGAACAGAGACAAACGTTAAATCGCTTACACACAGACGCAAGATCGGCAACGACTTTTGGCGCCGTCCAGTATATACTACGTCCATGTCTTTAATAATATATTAAATAACTCTTAAAATTCGAATTTGAAGATTTTTACTAATTTTTCGATCTGAGGTTGAGGTTGGAGGTTTCGCTGATTGGTTTCGAATTAAATTTAGTGAAATAAGAATTCTTTCATTAACCTCATGCTTTAGACAGTTAATCGTAATTCCACTATATTTTTATTATCATAAAGAAGGGAATAAATAAAAAACGTAATATTAAAAATCATGAAAAATTGTTTAATTGGCATACCAACTGATAACTTGTTACAACCTATGGCCAATTTTACAATTATCAATATTGTTAATAATTAAATATAGTATTTATGTAAAATATGTTTATGCTTCAATGGTTTACTTACATTTAATTTTTTATATTATTATTCAGAAACAAACTATATAATAAAAAAAGAGGTCATTACAATAATTAAGACGGGTACAAAGAATAAAATGTTAACAAGACGCACGATACATTTGTTGTTAAACAAAGGACTAGTGCCTAACGACACGCCGTCATGTCACGTCCCACAATAAAAACCTAAGGCCACAATTTATTACTAAGTCTTACCTAAATCTAGAATAAACCAAGCGGCGATCTAGCGCGTAACTTCATAATACCAAAAGCGAGTGTAAAATAACATCACACTGCCGCCAGCGCGTATGTACATTCCGCTGACGGCTTAGCGTAATAAAGTTAACAGAAGGAATAATTTTAATCGTCCTATAAACGTGTCTATGGAATCGATCCATCGACCCGAGGCTTTACAATCTAGGGAAAATTTACCAAAAATAAAAATCTTCCAGAATTTAGTAAGTACAAATATTGCCTCGACATCGAGTGAACGACACGTCCAAATATCATGCTGGAAGCTAAGCTAACCATTACTTAAACTAGGGTTAAATTTTTTATGGCAACTAAGCGCTCAGTGCACCACACTGATATTATTTACACCATATACGATGGGGGACACTTCTATCGACTCCGAAAACCTTTGTGAGACTCAAATGTTTTATGTTGGCAGTATAGAATAACCTTTCAAAAACAAAAGTCAATGTAAATTGAGTAACTGATTTTGAATGTCAATATTTTTTTAATAACAAATAATTTACAATCCATCAAAATAGAACAATATAAGTAAATGAAATACTCAAGGATTCAACTCAAAACAAATCCAGTACAACATAAAAATTGCACAAAAATTTGGTCCATAATTAAGACCAAAATTTGCAACAGCACACACGTGTTTTGTGCATTGTCCATAAGTATTTTTAATAAATTTTAAAGTGGAGCAAACATTACCAATTTGGGTGGAATAGTCCAGTATAGGAGCTGACCACCCGTCCTGCACCGACAGGCGTCCCCGCAATTAGATAGAACATTACCAATTTATAATTTCTAGAGTTACTCAAAAATTAAGAAAACTATGTCCCTTACATGCTACTCAAAATTTAGCAGACTTTATACCTTGTTTAGATCTTTATGGATGGTAATTAAGAATGTTGTTGGAAACTCATAAAAGTCCCACAAAGGCCAATTCAACATCTACAAAGTCATGTTAGTAACGGAAAAATAGAACCAGAAGTATCCCAATAATGTGAAGAACTAAAAAAAACGTGCAATGTGTCAATGTATAAAATATTGTCGGAACGGCAGTCTTTTTTTTAACTCAGTCGCGATAAATGCAACACCGAATCTAATTTGCCACAAATCGTAATACTTGTGTCGCTTCACAACGTTTATTATAAAAATATCACCCAATGAGTAATTTTATAATGCACCCGCTAGATTAAACGATGTTGACATATGCAATACAAAAGGCCAAACGTTTCTACCTGCGGTTAATTATCCCTCCAACCAAGTTATTTCTTGTAAATCAAATAAGGCTTAAAAATAGTTTCTCTTCAATATATCCACTCGATTACTCTCTTGTCTTATGGAATACAGAAGTATTTACTAAGTTATAGCAAAATTCTCTTTGGAAAGTGGGAATACAGCTAGTTTTGTGTTCCATTTTGTATATTTTAGGTTAACATCGAACGTAGTTTTATATTGCATATATCTACAGTCTATCGACGGGTAAAAAGAAAATACGCTTTTGCAGGAATGTTTCGATATCAGTATGTGTTGGGTGTTAGAAAATTTTGGAAAATCGCCTAATAAACATCACTGTACAGAATTACTGTGCAACCTTAATTAGGGTCCAATATCATTGATGCAATGGTGACATCGTCAGCAACGTCACTTAAAATGACGCAGGATTACTATAACCTGATTTCATGAAGACTTCCAAATGCAATAACCTACTTTAACCTCCATATTTGTTGAAATTACTGAATGTACTAGACAATAACTTTTGTCCAGCGGAAATTTTCGGCAGCTGTTTTTTGCGCTATCTAGTCGCCAAGATTGCATTGGAGTTGTTGATGACGTCACCATAACAACCATAAATTTATTACCAATAGATTATGAAATTATTCACTTATTTCATGAATACACCGATACGGATGCCAATCTCGTGAAAATAGAAAATTATGGGCACCTATCAAAGAAAACTCAGCCAGTGATGTTTTTAAGCCAAAATCCAATATAACGGAAGGGGATCAACGCTTCTGTTCTGCGTGATGTAACGACAGTGGAATAAAAATTACAATGTACTTGACATTACAGACTAAAAATGTATATTAAAATGTATTCAAAAAGTGTGGCAACATTCCACCGCATCACATCACGTTAAATGCATTTAAAAAAATGAGCACCAATCCACAGTCGTAATAGAACAGTATTCACATTTCGGTGCAATATATAATAGTACAAAGACCGATATTACAAAAAAATTACCTTATAATGTATATACAATCGTTATTGCGATCAATTTTATATAAAACAGGCCTAATTAATAATTTCTCGATATATGGAAAATTGGAATAGGATTTGCAACGCAATGTCAATCGTAGATACACGATCAGGTTTCCGGTTTTACTTACAATTAACGACAGCAAAACGTACGAGATTTACACAAAGATGAAGGCGTAAGCGAAAACAACTGATAAACCGTGTCCAGACTCAAAAAATAAAGCTTAGAACCGTTTTAAGTTGCTTTCAATTTGTGCCTGCAGTATTGGATTTAGATGTACGATTCAGAACGATTTGGTTAAAAATACAAGAGAACGGTTTAAATTAACGTCAAATTTTTTTTAAAAATACACCAAAAATTACCATAGATACATAAATTCTGATATAGCTGTGTTCATATTGTGTGCAGTTTTCCAAATAGGACAATTATGTGATATTCTTTATTGTATAAGTGATTTCGCAGTAACAAAGCTCAGATTTAATCCAACTTTAAAAAAAAATCACAGAATTTTTTAATTGAAGTCGAGAAAAATTTAATAACAACATTAAATTCATTCGGCTTGGCCTTCTTTTAGATTGTTTTCCTTAAAAAAGGTATGCAAATACTAAAACAATGTATGCTGAGAATACGTATAATCGCAAACACGATAAAAGCTGGAAAAGAAAGCATTTTTAATGGAAATTACAATTAATTAAATGCTAATCGTACTACAATATTCGGAATACAGTGTTTCAATACAATCATAAACTGCATTGTCTATGGCGTGTTAAATTTCGTCTCAAAACATTAATTTAAAAAATGCCAATAATGTATTCGTTTAAACATTATCTCACAGCGCTATTTGTCTATGTCATGTTGAACTTCGTCTCTTAACATAGATAAATTTAAATTAGTCTATGGCGTGATAAATTTCGTCGTAAAATGCTAATAATGTAAGTATTAATTCAAGCACAGCACTATTTGTCTATGGCGTGTTGAAGATCGGTCGTTATTTATATTTTGAAACCACAGATTAAATTTTTTTTCTTTTTTCAACCAAGTGTTGTAGCGTTCTGAATCGTTCACCTAAATCCCTCGCCTGTAAAAAGCGTCGGTCCGTCATTCAAGCGAGTTGGCGGCGTCGGTTCCGTCGTCGAAGGACTCGTCGCCGGACGCGGCGCCCGCAGCACCCGGCGCCATCGACGAACGCTTTACCCGGGACGAGGACGAAGCGCCCGACAGCCCTATGGGCCCACCTTGCCGCCTGGACGTCAAACCATAGATTAATTTCATAGACTACAGCTCTATGCTCCCCGTTACACAGACCGATGAGCTGACTTAAACTCTGATACTGTACAAATTGAATTCAATGACTAATTCATTCCGATTTTCAATGTGAATGTGATTTTCGTTTACTGGATGAGTTTATTGCTTTCTTCTTCAGTTCAATTCAGAATCAAGTTTACTAAGATTCTTTTCGACAAAGATTGACAAAACGGCACAGATTATACAAGTCACAAAAGATGAAATTGAACTTCAGTTGCTAGTTTCTAGAATTAACAATAGATTTGTCTATTGCAAACACTAATCCTTTTCTGTTTTTGCACGATTAACAAGTCTTTCTCGAAAGTGATTAAATCACACTACCATCAGCAGTTTTATTAGTTACTATCTCATTCGATAAGTTGGATTACATTGGATTCAGATAGACAGTATCAGATTTTAAGGTACTAAAAATGTATGATTCCCACACTAAAAAATGGTTGCTCCAATAAACGCCTTATCTAAACCTAGATTGGTAAATCTGCAGGTAGTTTGCGTAATGTAGTCGCAAAATAACGATAGCTGCGCTGCTAAGATTCATGGTGTACTCCCAGCGAATCCGAGCTAAAGCTGAGAGTTATTATCCGAACGATAATCAACTTTAGTTTCTAACTACCGTCATTAAATAATCAGTATTTTTATAAATACGCATATAAAATCATAATATATTATATATAAATTGACAAATTTATTATGGCTATTTCATGAAATCCAGATTTTTTACAGCTTCATTACTCATTTAGTTCAGTACATCGTATTAACGTAGTAACATAGTATTACAGCTTACATTCGTTTTCAAGCAAAAAGTATGAAAAATTTACCTATTTATAAATCTATTTGTAGAAGTACTTATTTACATTTACATAAGTTAATCTCAAGAAATAGTATTAATGGAAATCAAGAAAAATTACAGTGACTTTACAGTAGAGATATCATAGACAAACCCAAATAAAGACGACACAAAAAGCTTTCAAATCAGACTCTACATCTCATGCCACGAATACACTCTATATGCTGAATGAATATTACCCAATTTTTAGCTTAAAATCTGTAGTTATATAATCTGGTTAATCATTAACCGTAGTAAAATAAACAGTGGCTTATTCCAAGAATGTTTTTCTATACCCACAGTTAAAAATCGTGGTTTTATTTTAATATTAATTAACTGCAGAACAAAATGGAGTTTAAAATAAATTAATCATTTTTAATTATTCCTGTCTTAATTAAAGGGATTTGTAATGTTTTGGTACTCTTGCTAAACCTTATTAACTTGAGCGAGAGTAGATAAAAATTAGTCTGTATTCTAGAAAAATATAAGGTATAAAGAGATACGATTATAAAAATAAATTATTTAAATTAAATTAAATGTAAAGACAATACGCCATTTTATTCTTGTAAAGACAAAAAAATTACATATTAATATTTATATAACCTCAGATCATTGTGATCTTATTGACAGTCAATATTCTTTAGCAAACATCCAAGAAACGAAAAACAAAATGGCGATTGATTGTTAGTTACCATAAATCGTTCTTAATTGTTATGTTTTTTTTTTTATAACAATGACAAAAGTGGATAGCTTCATGGCATCAAAATTTCTCAGCATTGAAATATAAAAATATTTCTGGAATAGGCCACTATAAGTGCGTTGTGAATTTAATCGAAAACTCCTTAGACTCGAATATCCCAATGATTGTAGAAATATGAATAAGCACAGACAGTATTTATCAAGTAAGCATCCCATCGCAAGTAACCAGAACAACGAAGAAAAGGGGGTAATTTCTCATCAACAGCTTCAGATTTATATTTAAAATAATGGCGAATAAAAAGTTTGCATTGTTACATTATAACTTGCAAATTGCGATTTAACAATCTTTTAATATATCACCTAACTATTCAAATATTTCCAAAGAAATATACGTATAGAAAATGGTATTTCCTTATTACAAAATCCTTTGAAATAAGCGAGGTTTAAAACAATATCCTCTATTGACAACATCAAATGAGCCAAAGATACTTAAAGTTTTTAAGTTAAACTCGAAAAAGTAGTTTTATAAGTTTAAGTTCATTAGTAAAATGTCTAAACTCATTCCGATTTTAAAAGATATTAGTTAATCAGTCAGAAGTACTAAAGGTCAAAATATTTGGAAGTTTTATATCGTATTAAAGAAAGAACTAAATTCTGGTAATGCGTTCTTGCAAGCCATCATCATACCATGGGTTACCTCTTTCGCCTGCAACGCCTATTCACTATCCTCAGACATTGTGGGCCTACGGAATCACAATATCAAATTCAAATTCAAAATATTGTTTATTCAAGAACAATGTTTCCAGTAATTTTGAATCGTCAAATTTTTTCAAAGATTCTACCACTGATTCGTAAGCTCTTACCGCGAAGAACCAAACAGAAAATCGGTGGACACTCATTTAAAAAATAATCATACAATATGATTGATTACATGTCAATCTTTGCAGTCTGTTGCGTATTTGACTGCATTTAAAATATGTTACCTAGCATTTAAATAATCTTTTATTGTATAGTAAGCTTTATGTAGTAGAATCGTTTCAAATTCAAATTCAAATTCAAAATATTCTTTATTCAAATAAACTTGTATACAAGTGCTTTTGAATCGTCAACTTTACTGCTGGTTCGGAAAGCTGTTCCTACCGAGAAGAGCCAGCAAGAAACTCGGCGGTTGCTCTTTTAAAAAAATAATTCTTAATATTATTTACATTAAGTCGTTACTGTCTTGTACACGTTCAAAGAGAGCTATATCCACACATTCTTATCTTCTAAATAATCTGCAAGAGTATAGTAGGCTTTCTGTACCAGCCTCTTTTTAACAGTGTTTTTAAACTGCTGTAATGGCAGTGCTGAAATTGATTGCGGAATTTTATTATAGAATCTTATACCAAAACCCACAAACGAGTTACGCACTTTAGCAAGGCGCAAAGCAGGAACCGCAAGCTTATGTCGGTTTCTGCTTTGTCTATTGTACACATCACCTATCGTTTTATAATTCTTTATATTTTTATGTACATAAATTAAATTGCTCAAAATATACTGTGAAGCAAATGTAAGAATACCTGTTTCCTTAAACTTCTCTCGCAGGGAATCACGCGGTCTTAAATTATAAATGCCACGTATAGCTCTCTTTTGTAAAACAAAAATTTTTTCACTATCCGCGCATTTACCCCATAGCAATATTCCATAGGACATAATGCTATGAATTTAAATTATGATCGTGTGGTATGATATCTTGAAGAGACTAATGTTCAACAGTTGAAGAAGGAAAATCTCTAAGAGATTATAAAAGACCCGATAAATCAAAGAACAAAATCATGGTGTTTAGTGTGCTAGTGCTAGTGCAGGTTAGTGTATTGTACCGTAGACTATCTTAGCTTAAGTGCAGTTTGGTCTGGCATAATTTTTAAGAGAAAAAATGAATAAAAATTAATAAATATAGGACACATACGGTCATCCATCCCCAAAGTAAGGAACTTAATACTTGTGTTATGGTAGATAGACAACTGGTGAATATATATATATATATATATATATATATATATATATATATATATATATATATATATATATATATTTTGATTAGTCAATGCGACGAAGGAAGGGTGGCGAGAAGCCACGACCAACCGATGTCAGAAATCTGGGACTAAATGGATCTAAAGTTCTAGTGCAGGTTCGTGTAGAACCATAGTGTACCTCAGCTTGTTGTGCAGTTTGGTCTGGCATAATATCCAAGAAATAAAGACCCAATAAATAATTTAAAGAAAAAAATGAGTCTATAGCGTTTGTACGTGTCAAAGTGTGTGTGCTAGTGCTTAGTGTAGTTCCGTGTAGTGCCGTAGTGTACCTCAGCTTGTTGCGCAGGTTGGAGCACTCCCGCGCGAGCGTCTCGTGCGTCTCCAACAGATCCTCGAGTTCCCTTTGCGCCTTTCGTTTGCCCACTTTCTCCCGCTGCACTTCCTCTTCCGCTTCGTCAACGGCACGCTTCAGCGCTTTCACACGCGCGTTCATCTGAACAAAAAAAAATTGAGATATGAAAAAAAAATTAAATAAAATGTAATTATTTTGCTAGCATCCATGATAAGAGAAAAAGCTACGTAATACTAAAACTAGAGTGTACTATTCATTTAATCAAAACCCGACAACGCGAATATTCTGGAATAAAAGTATAGTTGATCCACAACCTCCCGTGGTAGTACCCTTAAATTCGGTTCAGCAATTCCGGAGAATGAACTATAAACTTTAAATAATCTTATAAAAAAAACCGGTCAAAAATCCATAAGTGCACATATTGTGAAAATCGATCACATGCAGACAGACAGCTTTTAGATACTTTGTTTTATACTATGTATAGATAAGGTCTCCTATTAGCATAATTGTCATAGCAAGATTCAGCGTTTGTTGTCGGTGGGAACCTTAAAAGGCGTTAATTTTGTCGCGGAGTCTATCTCCTGACGATTCTTCAGTTACGGGGCGAAACAATTGTTGAGATTGTGGTGGTGAATGTGTGCAGTGCTTGTGTATTGTTGTGCCATCGGTGTCGGGTAGTGCATGAGTTCTTACAAATTCTGCATGTATCGGGTATGAGAACGAATAGTACTCTACATTTAGCATTATATTTTTCTTTTATCGCGGATTATAGCAAGATAATATTCTCATTACTTTTGCAACCTTAAAAGGGTTAAGCAAGTTTTGGGTACGGCACCTTCTCGATCTGCTCCTTGTACTGGTCGGCGTGTCTCCTCTCCTCATCCAGCTGCAGCGCCAGCTCCTTCATCTTCTTGTCCAGCTTGCGGCTGGCCTTCTGTTGCGCGAGCCGCTCGCGGGACTCCGCCTCCAGCTGCTCCTCTAAGTTGGACACCTTCAGCTCTAGCGACGTTATCACGCCCTGAAACAAGATTTAAAACAAACATCTTGTAGGGACATTATACGTGTTATAATTATGTTATTAGAGTCAGTCGTTGGCTAAGCCGCACGTAGCACTTACGCTTCTGTATTAAACATATTGATGAATAAGCTTAGATTAGCCGAAAAGACAGACAGACCTTCGCATTTATAATATGTAACATACACATAGAGATCTTAGAAACAAAAACCTTATCAAGTTCCTCAGGAATCTAGCACCATGAAAGGACAAATTGTGCTTGTTTCGGTTTTTAAGTCTCAATACAGTTTTAAGCTCCAATTTACCAAAAACCAATTTACCGCACTCACAGCGGAGTGGCTAATAATAAATAAATAAATATACGGGACACTTACACACACGGTCGTCCGTCCCCACAGTAAGTAACTTAATACTTGTGTTATGGGTGACAGACAACTGGTGAATATATACTTATATAATTTTAAATACATACTTAAATACAAACATACACCCAAGCTCAAAGACCAACAAATTCATTTATAGAAAATGTTGGCACTCGACGGGAATCGAACCCGCGACCCGCGAAGCTGAAGGCAGGGTCACTACCCACTGCTCCAACGGGCCAGTCAAAAAAATGTCAAAGTCAAAAAAATGTCCAAGCCTCATCTCGACATAGAAACCAGCCCTTGCTGAAGTTTGTTCACTTGTTAAGTGGGAAAGTAACTGTCTGTTGCTTTCCCACTATTGGGAATGCCTTCTCTTTTCTACTGGAAAGATGAATTGGAGCTTGGACCCAAATACTACTCTAAAGTATTTAGATAATACGTGTAACCATTCCAACAGACTAGCAAAGTGGAAGCTCAACTTCTCTCCAAAAAGAAGCTCAACTTCGCTCCAAAAAGAAAGGTTCAATAAAAATAAAAATTTCATTACCGAAAACGCATTATACGATTGGTATAGTAACGGCTAAGTTAGATATGTTATGAAAGCGTGTTTTTCAGTTTTTGTAAGCTATATTTATTTTACACTTTATAGCGCAATTGCTTGTATAGTAAGTAAGTAAGTAACAGCCTGTTACTATCCCACTGCTGGGCATAGGCTTCTTCTCTCCGTTTTTGGAGAGAAGGATTGGAGCTGAGACCTACCACGCTGCTCCAATGCGGATTTGTAGGTTACACATATCCCCAGAATTCTCTAGAGATATGCAGGTTTCTCACGATGTTTTCCTTCACCGAAAAGCGTGTGATAAATTGCAATTATCGATTAGACACAAGTTTTTTACTAGAAAACTCATTGGTGCCTGCCCGGGGTTTGAACCCTAGACTTCCTCGAAAGAGGCGCACGGTGCTACCGCTGGGCTACCACAGCTTATATATTTTTATATTATATTGCTTGTATATTTTTCTCTTTATAACGTGATTGGTTATATATTTTTTCTAATTATTTATTTATTTTATTATCACCGGATTTTGATAAGTCTAGAATTTTAAGTCTTTAGACGATTGACGTCAATAGAGTCACTTACATACACAAACATACAGCAGAAACCAATATAGTAAGTAGCGGCCTGTTACTATCCCACTGCTGAGAATAGGCCTCTTCACTCCGTTTTTTGGAGAGAAGGATCGGAGCTATACCTATCACGCTGCTCCAATGCGGATTGGTAGGTTACACATACCTCCAGAATTCTCTAGAGATATGCAGGTTTCCTCACGATGTTTTCCTTCACCGTAAAGCGTGTGATAAATTGCAATTATCAAATAGACACATAATTTTTTATATAACTAATTTGAGTATTTTTTAAATTGAAATTAATTTAATTTGACTTTCTTTTTTTAATAATGTCATTTGTTGTAATGTATAATTTGATAATAACTTACTGTTTGCACTCCTGCAAGGCAGAAAATGTAAGACACGCTATATATCAAGAACTTTGTACTCATATTCCGCAAATAAAGAATAAATAAATAAATAAGATTTAACAGAAAACTCATTGGTGTTTGCCCGGGTTTGAACCCGTGACCTCGTCGAAAGAGGCGCACGGTGTTACCGCTGGGCTACCACAGCTTCAATTACCACAGAAACCAATATAAAGTGTGTAAAAACAAATCTGTCGCAGATTTACTTAGGTCAGCCATACCTTGGTCTTGGCGCGGCCGGCGGTCTCGAGCTCTGCGAGCTTCGCCTTTAACTCCTTGTTCTGGCGCTCGAGCACCAGCTTGCTGCTCTCCAGCTTCTGGGTCGCAGACTTCTCTGTACCCAGCTCCATCGTGAGCTGATCGATTTGGTTCTGGAAAGAACATATTGAACCATTTAATATATATGGGACAATCACACACGTTTTTCAGTCCCCAAAGTAAATCACTTAATTAATATCCCTGTTATGCATTTATCTTTAATATTTAAAGCAGTTAATATTTCAGAAACGGCAAAAACGATTTTCATGAAATTCAGTATATAGAGAGAACAAATTGTTTTAAGAAGTATGGACTTACAATCAATAATCAATGCATATCTTTGTCGAGCAATAGCCATCCATTTTTTCCATTGATTATCAACTTACTCAACTCAACTTCTGCAATTCTTATGAATTATCGATGATGCCTCTAACTAACCTGTGATTTTCTGAGTCTGTCGTTGAGAATCTCATTGTTGGACTGCTCCTCGTCCAGGTCTTCCTCGAGGGCCGCTATCCGCGCCTCTAGCCGTTTCTTCTCATCCACCAGCAGAGTGATCTAGAAAAGTGTTCATGATGGGCGTGACAATATACATAATAACAAGTCATATGACCTAACGATTGTCCTTTAATCAAAATTAATTATACATACTATAAAAAAAAGTCTCCCAAAGCTATCTGGCTGTATGTGATAGATTTTCTCAATCTACTAAAGGGGTTTTTGTACGGTTTTTACTTAGTTAGTTTACAAAAGTAATAATAAAATTATTTTGCTATAATCCGCGATGAAGTAAAATAGAAAATATATATAATGCTTAATGCAGAGTGGACAATCGGTTATCATACCTGATACATGCAGGAGTCGTAAAAAAAACACATGCACACACCTCCACCACCGCCACCGTGATACACAAGCACTATATACGTTCACTATCACAAACTCAACAATCGTTTCGCCCCGCAACCGAAGCATCGTCAGGAGATAGACTCCACGACCAAAATCGCAAAGCGAAGCAATATCCAAATAAGTTTAGTTATATACTAATCGGTTCAACCCCACCCTTTATTTTATTTGCGAACAAGTGTAACAAGCTTGAACTAGAAACATTTATTTGCTCGTTAATGAGGGTGCCATTGTTATGTTTAATAATCTCAAGGTTTTCCAATAGGCTGAGCTTCAGTCCTTTATTGGAACACGTGTGCAATACTTCGAAACTATGGTCATTAGGGACTTTATGACCGCTTTCTATCAGATGTTTGGCGAAATGTGAATTTTGTGGTTTATTATTCCTGAAAGCTGCCATATGTTCTTTAAAACGGGTTTCAAAATTACGACCAGTCTGACCCACATATGTATCATTGCATTCAGGACATTTTATTTTATAAACACCACACTTTTTCGCGCTTTCTAATTGATCTTTATTATTGCAAAGAATCTTCTTTAAAGAGTTACTACTTTTAAAACCTAATTTTATATTTGATTTTGATTTAAATATAGTTGAAATTCGTTCTGACAATGCTCCAAAATAGGTCAGACTGGCTTTGTACTTATTATCTTTGTAATGTGGCACCGCGTACAAATGTTTTGTCAATTGCAATTTCTGTTTATTTTTTAATATATTATGTACTAATTGCTTATCATAGCCATTGGAATGCGCCATCTGGTTGATTATTTGAAGCTCTTTGTTAAAATTCTTCTCGCAAAGAGGGACTGATAAGAGTCTATGTATATGACTGTGAAAGGCGGCAAGTTTGTGTTGCCAGGGGTGAAAAGAAGAAGCAGGTATGATCGTATCCGTGTAGGTTGGTTTGCGAAAGATCTCAAACATATGTTCATTATTGGACCGTGTAATAGTAAGGTCAAGAAAATTAAGCGAGTTATTCTGCTCTGATTCTAATTTGAAACTGATTTTCAATTCCAAACATCCCAAAATCAGTTTCAAATTAGAATCAGAGCAGAATAACTCGCTTAATTTTCTTGACCTTACTATTACACGGTCCAATAATGAACATATGTTTGAGATCTTTCGCAAACCAACCTACACGGATACGATCATACCTGCTTCTTCTTTTCACCCCTGGCAACACAAACTTGCCGCTTTTCACAGTCATATACATAGACTCTTATCAGTCCCTCTTTGCGAGAAGAATTTTAACAAAGAGCTTCAAATAATCAACCAGATGGCGCATTCCAATGGCTATGATAAGCAATTAGTACATAATATATTAAAAAATAAACAGAAATTGCAATTGACAAAACATTTGTACGCGGTGCCACATTACAAAGATAATAAGTACAAAGCCAGTCTGACCTATTTTGGAGCATTGTCAGAACGAATTTCAACTATATTTAAATCAAAATCAAATATAAAATTAGGTTTTAAAAGTAGTAACTCTTTAAAGAAGATTCTTTGCAATAATAAAGATCAATTAGAAAGCGCGAAAAAGTGTGGTGTTTATAAAATAAAATGTCCTGAATGCAATGATACATATGTGGGTCAGACTGGTCGTAATTTTGAAACCCGTTTTAAAGAACATATGGCAGCTTTCAGGAATAATAAACCACAAAATTCACATTTCGCCAAACATCTGATAGAAAGCGGTCATAAAGTTCCTAATGACCATAGTTTCGAAGTATTGCACACGTGTTCCAATAAAGGACTGAAGCTCAGCCTATTGGAAAACCTTGAGATTATTAAACATAACAATGGCACCCTCATTAACGAGCAAATAAATGTTTCTAGTTCAAGCTTGTTACACTTGTTCGCAAATAAAATAAAGGGTGGGGTTGAACCGATTAGTATCTAACTAAACTTATTTGGATATTGCTTCGCTTTGCGATTTTGGTCGTGGAGTCTATCTCCTGACGATGCTTCGGTTGCGGGGCGAAACGATTGTTGAGTTTGTGATAGTGAACGTATATAGTGCTTGTGTATCACGGTGGCGGTGGTGGAGGTGTGTGCATGTGTTTTTTTTACGACTCCTGCATGTATCAGGTATGATAACCGATTGTCCACTCTGCATTAAGCATTATATATATTTTCTATTTTACTTCATCGCGGATTATAGCAAAATAATTTTATTATTACTTTTGTATTATGGATCTCCGCAAAGTAACGCCTAATTCTATAAATTATTTAGTTAGTTTAATTCTTGATGAAGGTTTAGGTTAATAGTACATTACGATTTTATTTAAATTGAAATAGGAAAAACTTTTCACGCACGCACGCACGCACGCACGCACGCACACACACACACACACACACACACACACACACAGACAGATTTCGAAGTGGGCAAAGCCGTTGGCATATATATATGCGCAATATTATGACTCAAAATAAATGATAATTTTTTTATATGCTCTCTCGCACACAAACATACACACACCCACACAACTTCATTTATTAGTATGTTTATAACTTAACTATGTTATATAAAATAGAAAGAGAAAACAGACTTGTTTCTTCATGAGTACTCTCATCTATATAACGTTCACAAGCACGCTCACACGCCCGTGCGTCCGTATGACGCTCGCACACGCGCACGCAAAAGTTAAATTAATATCACATCATTTATTGTATCAGTGTCAACACATCAAAGATTGCTTTCTTTACTAAAAAAAAAAGTACCGAAGTGTCTAAAATTTAATTTTTTTTTCGATTTCTACCTTAGCAGCGGAGGCGGTGAGCTCGTCATCTCTGTCGTCCCGCTCGGCCTCCGCGTGCCGCCTCGCCCTCTCGGCTGCAGCCAGCTCCTCGGCGTGCTGCAGCGCCTCGGCCTCCAGCGCCTTAACCCTCCGCTCTGCCTCACGAGCTAGCGCCACCGCCTCCTCCTTGCCACTGCGGGCCTCCTCCGCCTCACGGACCGCCTCCTTAAGTTGCGCAGCCGCCTTTTTCGCTTGCTTCACCGCATCCTCTTTCAACTGTAACGGAGAATATATGTTACAACAATTAACAAAGATATGGACAAAATTGGATGTATATGATAAATAAAGTAAGAACTGACGTAAGCTATTAGCATAATCCGCCGAGTTTTGTGCTGGTTCTTTACAATAGGACCAAACGTCCGTATCCGTAAGCTACCACTGATACGAAAGTTTGGAAGAACTTTAATAACATGTGACGAGTGTTTCAAACAGTCTAATAATATTCAAGATATTAAAAATCTGCTACAAGATGGACTGATGAAAGGACGTAGTAAGCCGTTGGATCCAAAGGACACAAGATCTTGTGGTGTTGAGATCCCTAAAGATAGACAAAAATCCAATAGTGGATATCTAAAGGTTGAGAAAGATAAAAGCTGGCTTAAAGGTGCAAATTGTATAAAGAGTCGTACTTTAAAAGTTCACCGGGAGACTCTAGACCAGTGTTTCCCAACGTAGCGCCCACGACCCACAGGGGGGCAATTTGATGGTTAAATTGGAGGGGGGGGGGGGGGGTTGCACTCGACACGAGTTTAAGCCTTTCGCTCTAGGTTATTTAAGCGCAAGATTTCTAGTTTTCTTTTAAGAATTTTTTTAAAGTGTTAGATTTTAGTGCCAAATTTAACGAAAAAAGCAATTTTTCTTCCTAAAACTTATTATTTATGATCTTTAAGTAAACAATTCAGTTTTAATACCAAAATTTATGTATGTTACTTAGGGGGGCAAAATAACTTTTAACGTGGTGTATGGACCAAAGAAGGTCGTGAAATACTTGTCTAGATCCAAGCAGCAATGGATCTTATGGTGTGGAAATCCCCTGAAGAGACCTATAACAGGCAGTAGCCGGGTAAAAAACAAAAAGGAAGCTTACTTTGTTGTTGAGGTGCAGCGCCTGCTCGTTGTCCTTCAGCTCGGCCTCCAGCTTCTTACGAGCTGCGACGGCGGCCGCTCGCTGCTTGCGCTCCTCCTCCAGCTCGCTCTCAAGCTCTCGAAGCTGCTTCACAATGCCACGTCGCTTCTCCTCACCGGCCTCCTCCTTGGCCTGCACACAGGGTGTAAGGAAATATCAATCCACACTATTTCCTTCACGATTAAACGATGTATAGCTTCATACATCGTTTAAGTGCCTATTCACTTTTTTTCCGGAAAGATAGGTATTTTCCAGTTGAGCTGGTACATTGTACGAAAATACATTATATAAATAAAGATAAACTTATCCTTATTCTTAAAATTACGTATGACATTAGAAACGATCAATTTCAAATCAAAGCAAATCAATTTTATTTCATCAAGTAATCAAAGATGGCATATAAAATAAGGTTTAACATTAAAACTTGTTTTTAAGAAACTAATCAGAGCCAATTTTTAACCAAAAATTGGTTTCCTTCCTAGATTTTATACAATCTGTGTGAAGGAGAACCAGACTTCGCCCTTTCATATTAACAGAATACACTAAGTAAATTGTTAGAGCGCATATTGCATATTTTCTATGATTTAATACACTACAATTTGTTCAGGTTATTTTGATAGAAAGATTGAAACAACGCTTGGCAATAGATGCGCCAAAAAGTTATCTAATGGCTGCTGATTTACACTCAATTCTCCGGTGAATTTAGATATTTAAAACCACAATTATGTCGAACCTAAGTGCTAGTTATATATATAGTGCTATGATATCCGATGGTGACTCTTTCGAGAGTGAGAACTCTGGGGTAAGTAGTAAGTAGCAGCCTGTTACTATCCCACTGCTGGGCATAGGCCTCCTCTCTCCATTTTTGGAGAGAAGGATTGGAGCTAAGACCCACCACGCTGCTCCAATGCGGATTGGTAGGTTGCACATATCCCCAGAATTCTCTAGAGATATGCAGGTTTCCTCACGATGTTTTCCTTCACCGAAAAGCGTGTGATAAATTGCAATTATCAATTAGACACATAAGTTTCAACAGAAAAACTCATTGGTGTCTGCCCGGGTTTGAACCCGTGACCTCCTCGAAGAGTCGCACGGTGTTACCGCTGGGCTACCACAGCTTCTGGGGGCACTCTGGCAACTCTGGGGTATGTCATGAAAACCCATTATGGGTCATCACCGCCCGACGGGGACGAGAAGTGGGTATGTCGGACTCCACCGACTGAAAACCTGACAGTGCTCCACCACGCTGCTGGTGGCGGGAATTGGAACCTATGAAGACATTGCCCCCATCCCCGCCAGCAGCAACTCTGAACCCCAGAGGGCGCCACCTCTGGGTTGGGGTATATATAACCTACCAATCTGCATTCGTGGGTATTAGATTATTGGAATTGTAACTGTTCCAGAGAAACTCAATATTAAAACCACATATGAACAAAACTTTATAGATATATTATTTTTTATACATATATTTAGAAAAGAGACAGAAAAAGTAAAAAGCACATGCATAAAGACGGACTTATCCCTAAAAGGAATCTCTTCCAGTCAACCTTTGAGTAACAGAAGGAAAAGGACAAGAATTGAAGAAGAAAGAGAGTACGGGTAATATAGAAAAAATGAAAAAGTTTATTAATTTTTGGTAAAATAAAAAGATAGAAAGATGCTACTAATATATAATTACTTAAGATAAATGCCAAGAACCAGGTAGATGCGCATTGCGGAGAACCGGGATGGCTGGCGCAGACACGGGGAGGCCTATGTCCAGCAGTGGACTGCGAAAGGCTGATGGATGGATGGATGGAAGAAGATAAATAAACTTTATAGGAAACGACAAAAAACATCATCTCACCTGTAGATCCCTCTCGAACTGCGCTCTCATAGCTTGCATGTTGACCTCGAGTCGCAGCTTGGCATCCTCGGTGAGCTGGAGGTCGTCCTCGATTTCCTCATTTTGAGCCTTCAGCTCGGCCAGCTGTGATTCCAGGGCCCGCTTGGCTTTTTCCAGCTCGTGCACACTCTTATCTGCTGTTCCTTGAGAGTTGACCAGTTCATCTAACTCCGATTGCAGCAGACGTTTTGACCGTTCCAACTCTTCGACCTAAAAAGAATTAAATGGTATGTAAACGTTTTATTCAACTATAACTAATTTTATAAGATTGAATTTATAAGACTGGCCCGTTGGAGCAGTGGGTAGTGACCCTGCCTTCAGTTCCGCGGGACGCAGGTTCGATTCCCGCCGAGGGCCAACATATTCTATAAACGAATTTGTTGGTATTTGAGCCTGGGTGTATATTTGTATTTAAGTATGTATTTAAAAATATACATTTATATATTCACCGGTTGTCTCTCACCTATAACACAAGTATCAAATTACTTTGGGGACGGACAACCGTGTGTGTTTGTGTGTGTGTTATTTATTTATTTATTATAAGATTAAAATCTTGCTAGGAAAGATTAAAATTGTAATATAGTCTTTTGATAACCATAAGAAGCTTTCAATTTTGCCGTTTCGGTAATATTTATGATTGCTGCTCTTCTCCCATTCATCTTAGCGTGATGTTATATAGGCTATAGCTTTCCTCGATAAATGGACTATTTTACACTGAAAGAATTTTTCGAATCGTTCCAGTAGTTCCTGAGATTAACGTGTTCAAACAAACTCTTCAGCTTTGTATATTACTATAGATAGCATCTATATAACAACGTCTCCAAAGGCTGTCTGTCTGGACGTGATAGATTTTCTTACAATCAATTTAAGGGGTTTTTGCTATTTTATTAAAAACATAGTACAATTCTTCCGGAAGTTTTAGGTTAATAGTACATTACGGTTTTACATAAATTGTGTTTAAGAGCTGACTAAGGTAAGTTGATCCGCCGTGTGGTATCAGGCTGAGTATAATAGACCACCCTTATTTCTTAGTCAGGCATCATAAAAGGCGACTAAAGTACCTTGAAGTCAGACAGGCGGCCGATCGTAAAATAATTAACCAAAACATGCAACAATATGTTTAAAACATGTTGTGCCGATCCCACTTAGAATGTGATAAGAGCATAATGCGTTGAAGAGCCCACACAATTGTTAAACTCGTCTGCTGGAAGCTTTAGTCGCTTACGCCGCTTAAACCAATAGAAATACACTTAATTAATGTACTAGAGAATTGTAGATCTACAAAAATACTACAAAAAAGTCCGTGACAGTATGTTCCTATCTCTTATGGTTAACTCACTATAACTACTTTTGTGTTGAAACTTTCAATTACTATTATTACGTTATTTTCGAGAATTTTTTTTTCTTCTGTTTTGTATTAATCGTTATTTAAATATAAAGAACTTAATCGTTTTTTTTTATTCGTCTAAGATTTTTATGTTCAATAGTCTTTGTGTTCTATTCAAGAGGCAAAACTTACCCTCTCAGCAGCGGAATCGAGTTCCCTTGTAAGTGAGAGCAAACGTGTTTCTTTGTCCCTTGCATCGCGCTCAGCGGCGTCCCTCTCTGCCGCATTCCTCTCCGCAACCGCTCGCTCTTCAGCAACCACCTATAATAACAATAACAAATTAAGCGATTTTTATTATTTTAATATTAGTTACCTACACACCTCAGCGCTCTATTAAAATAAAATTAGGTCATTCAGCAATATATTAGCCACAGCAATTAATTTACTTTAAAAAAAAACAATTTATAGAGATCAACGACCTAACCCTATTACGACAGATGAAACGAAAAATAACCTTGACCTAAAAACAATATTATTGGTGCGAGGGAGAAAAAACAACAATTTTATAATTTTTTTCTGTTTTTTAAAGAAGTGCACCGCGTCAAGTCTGTCAACCATTACTGAAAAAGTCAGATCTCATTTAAATTATATTTATTTTCTTCAAAAATACATTTTTACATACCCAGGAGTTAGTTAATAAATTGGAGCGATTGCAGAATCTATGTATTCGTTTCATATTTGGGCTTAGAAAATATGATCACGTTTCTCAGTACCGCTCGCAATTGAAATGGTTGACTGTTAACCATCGAAGGAACGTGCATGGACTCTCGCTACTTTATGGGGTTCTTTACCATCCACACACTCCCGCGTACCTTAAGGAGCGTTTCAGCTTTCTTGGGGACTTAAGTTCTTTTGATCTCCGTTCTAAGAATGATAACAAGATCAAAACGCCGCATAGTCGTACACAATGGTACGGTAACTCGTTCACAGTTAAGTGTGTCAGGCTTTGGAATTCCCTTCCTGCAGATATTCGACACTCGCCTTCGGTGCATACTTTTAAGAGTCGTTTGAAACGCTATTATTTATCTTTATGCTAATATAAGTAAGTAGAATGTATTTATGTATGTTTATTTGTATATGTATATATATATATATATATATATATATATATATATATTTATGTTAAATATATGTTTTTTATGTTAAATATATATTTAATTTTAGTATTTAAAATATATATAGACTACACGTTAAATTTATAACTAGTTTTTTGTAGTAATTAAATTGTTGCGCACCAACCCGTACTTTCACCATGATCCCTACATCAAAGGTTGTCTGGGAGAGATCGCTCCAAGCGATAAGACCGCCTTTGCACGCTACTGTGTATTCTAATTTTATGTAAATGTATAACTTCTTTGTGTGTAATAAAGAATAAATAAATAAATAAATAAATTTTTTTAAACGATATTTAAGATTGAATCACTAATACTATTTACGTACAATGACCAGTGGTTTCATTTAATGTCGCATTATCGGTATCACCCTTTATAATATCGATATTTTAATTGTGTGGTGTAAAATGAGGTATATAAATAAACGTGATATACCTTATCGAAGTTCTTCTGTTTCTTTTCAAGCTCCAGAACTTTCGCTTGCTGCGCCTTAAGCTCGATGTTGGTATCCTCAAGTTCTTCCTGAATTTTCTTCTTACCTAAAATGTGAAATGTATACAAATATTTTTCGATTCTTAAACGGATAACGATATGGGACGGGAGAGCGCAGAAGCATCAGCGATGTTGTGAAACGCGTAGAAAGGGCACAGAAACTCTAATAGTTGAAAACGTTGTCCTAAGGGTGAATGTGAGGCCATGGCTTGGGTTGACTTGTAGTGGAGGGCTGGTGGTATAACTTTAATTGACATCACAAAGTCGGAAATGTTGCGATACCACAAACGATTGATATCAGAAAATCTCGAATCTAGTCCAGCAAAAGCATAGTATATACATAATATGTCCATATTTGTCATCGTTGTCATCTTATGACGTGTATATAGGACACTTTTTGGAAATATTTTATTGTACTAAAGAACTAGCTGTGATTTAGACTTCGCCCGCGTGGAAATCAGTTGTCCGGAAATTTAATTAAAAATTAAAACATAAAATTAGTTATTGTGAGTAGATATTGACATGATGTCGGGGACTTTTTTGTAGTAATTGTGTAGATTTACAATTCTCTAGTACATTACTTAAATGTATATCTGTTGGTTTACGCGGCGCAAGCGTCAAAAGCTTCCATCAGGCGAGTTTTTTTAACTGCTCGACTTATTCAATGTAATTTACATAAAACCGAAATGTAATTTTTCCTTAAATCATTCCGGAACCATTGCACTACCTTTTAGTAAAAACTGCATAAAAATCGGTTCAGTAGATTTTGATTACAGATATCATATCCGCCAAGTTTTTTGCTGGTTCTCCTCGGTAGGAGCAAAAATTCTCAATCAGTGGTCCTTTTTAATGACATTTGATGTTTCAAAAGTACTGAAAACATTGTACTTAAAGAATACGTTAAATATAGTACATGGGTGACCGGTAATTTTTAAAATGATGTAAAAAAAATTAAAATGAAAATTTTTTTTAAAGAAAAATGAAAAAATATTAGGGCAGGTAGGGCTCGATTTAGTTATTTTCACCTCACTACACCGCCCGTTCCCCAAATAAACTACCATGACTTTACGTTTGTCAGCGAAAAATTGTAATTGTAATTCAACGTAAATTTAAAAAAAAATTTAGGGCCCGATATCAGGGATAAAATGACATTTTTTTAAAATTAAAACGTACCTAAATCGATTTTTCTCACCCAAAACCCTCTACATGCTGAATTTCAGTGAAATCGTTGGAACCGTTTCCGAGATTCCGAAAATATATATATACATACAAGATTAACTCATTTCAATATTAAAGATATTAAGATACTAACTCTTATCCAACTTGTCGTTAGCCTGCTTGAGCTCGTCGAGCTGTCTGTGCAAAGCTTCTATGTCCTTGCTGAGCTTCTTGCGCTGCTCCTCCAGTGCGGCGGCTACTTCTGCTTCTTCTTCCGCCTTCTTCTTGGCGTCGGCGACTTGCTGGGTAAGGGCTGTCACCTACACAATAACGAATAGAAAACTTAGAAACAGCCTGGGATAGTAATCCCAATGCTAAACTAAACTTTCATGCTCTTTTTTAAAAGAGAAGGTCCCATCAAGCTGGCGAATTGAGTTACACGTGTCCCAGAAATTTGGAATAGATATGCTTTTTCCAAATAGCTACTTTCTCATAGTGAATTATTGTAGAGAATATGGTGAGTTTAGGATTAAGATAGCAATGGAATATACAATTTTTCGGTGTCCAATCCGTATACATTAAGATTGAATGCAGCATATTGTTACGAACATAAAAACTATGAGTCGTACGCTTTTTTAATAGAGCTGAAACGTTCGTTACTTAGTAACTTTCAGTTAAGTTTATTTTTTATCCCTACCACTCTAATTATTCAAATTCAAATTCAAAATATTCCTTATTCAAATAAACTTGTAAACAAGTGCTTTTGAATCGTCAACTCTACTGCTGGTTCGGAAAGCTGTTCCTACCGAGAAGAGCCAGCAAGAAACTCGGCGGTTGCTCTTTTAAAAATATAATTCTTATGACTATTTACATTTAGTCATTACTGTCTTCTCATTAGTCAGGGTCTAAGCCATATCCACACATTCTTATCTTCCAAGTAATCCTCAACAGTATAGTAGGCTTTCTGAATCAGCCTCTTTTTAACAGTGTTTTTAAACTGATGTGATGGCAAAGCTAAAATTGATTGTGGAATTTTATTATAGAATCTTATACCCAGACCTACAAAATATTTATGTACTTTTGCAAGGCGCAAAGCAGAAGCCGATTAAGGATTAGTCGACAAATAGAACTTACCAGTTGGACTTCTTTTCGATTAGCAATTGGGTATCGGGAAGTAAAACAATCGATACAAATGACCTCAGTTACTTCGGACCTGCTTTGCGAATGTAAGTACTATAATTTGTACGAAAAAGATATAGTTTCTGAACAAGTTACTAAGGTGTTTTGACTCAAATCCACGAGCTTTACACGTAACTATGTGATGAAAAGGGATCAACAACTTATTCCAGTTTGTTCGCGCTTACTGCGTGCCTTCGATAGCTGCAGTGGGTGAGCATAGGTAGGATAGGCAGACAACCGGCAATTTCTCCACCTCGAATAATCAAGGAGTACTGACCTTTGAACTTAGAGGTTTCTTCTTAATTTGTGGCGTCCACGTCGCTCCGGCCGGAGTATAACCACAAAATCTGAATCCAGCTATATCACCAAGTAAATTGTTCCGTAATATAGTTCATACACTCGACCACCGAATTATCCTTTTTATTTTGTATGTATTAATCCACCGAACACCGATATTTATTGTTATTCACTTGAGGCCCGTGCACCGTGTTGCGCGGCCGACCGATCTTCTCTTTGTGTGACATTAATTTGCCACCTACCTACACCTCAGGTGCAGTAAGTCCCGATTACCCTCGGTGGAAAATATTGCCTGAACACAGTTCATTGTACCTGCTTGTCAAGGTTCTTCTTGGCCTCCTCCTCCTCCTCGAGCTGGTCGCGCGCCTGCTCCAGCTGCTGCTCCACGTTCCGGAGCCGCGACTGCAGACCCAGCTTCTGCTTGGTCTCCTCCTCCAGCAGCGCCTGCGAACAGTATAATATTACCAAAATGCTGTTTTACATTTGAGGGGATCAGAATCAAAAATAGCTAAATCCTAAAGTGATTCAGCGCGGAAACGCTGCCAGCATTCTTGGGACCATTCCACTTGGACTATACCATTTGTATAGTCTTAGCGTGTTAGTAATTTAAGATATATATAACTTGTACATTTTACCTGTAAATAAATAATAAATCCTAAAGTCACGTGAAGATTGATATTACTTAAATTCACAGTGATTAAATCAGTGTTTATTATTTTTTATTTGTCAATACCCCAAGAATTAAACACATAAAAGAAAATTTTAATTTTCCTCAATATTAATTATTTTAAATATAGCTAGGTTTGATTCTAGTCCCCTCATGTGTTTTATGTGCGATTGGCCCTTTGGCCCAAGCAACTTAGTCTACTCTTAAATCATGCTAGATATTATAGCACATTCCGAGCATCGGAACATTAACATTATTACGTAAACCAAAAAACATATGGCTGGCAAATGACATACCAAAAGGTGTTTTTAGTCTAATTGCCATCACAATAATGTTACTTCGCTATTATAGATGACAGACAACAGGTAAAAATAAACATACATTAAATAAAATAAATCCTAAAATACTTAAAAACACCAACAATTTGAAGAACCAACAAATTCTGGCCATCTTCATTGACGAGTTAGTCCGTGTCTATCTAACTTATTCACAAATCACAATTCTCCTGCCATTATCCCACTCTAAGTGGGGTTGGCATGTGTAATAAACATGTTGTCACGTGATTTGGTTAAGTATTTTACGACCGGCCGCATGCCTGACGTAAAAAGTACTTAAGTCACAAAATCCCACACAGAGGACTGAAAATTGGAAAAAATCTTACCAATTTTATGACATCTCGGTAAAAAAGAAGGTGGTCTATTCTACTCAGCCGGATACCACACAGCGGTACAATTATGCTCAAATCTAATCACATATTCAATCGTATTATCTGATAAGATAAACACTGTACCTGTACTTCAGCGTGCTGCGCGCCCGCGGTTGCGGCCTGTTTCGCAGCAGCTGATGCCTTCAGCTCGGCCTGTTCCAGCTGCTGCAGAGCCTGCTCAGCCTCGCTCTGCAGCCGGATGCACTTGTCGGCCAACTCCGACCTGACCACGATAATTTTAAGAGCAATTAAAAATAATAAATCACAATGGCACCTTGACCAACGAGCAGATAAATGATTCAAGTTCCAGACTGTTACAGGTGTTCGAAGGCGGAATAAATGGTGGTGGTTAAACAAATTACTTTATAAACAAACAAACGAACAAATTGCTTGCTTGGGTGATGCGTCGCTTTGCTATTTTATCGTGGAGTCTGTCTCCTGATGATACTATAGTTGCGGGGCAAAATGATTGTTGAGATTGTGATAGTGAATGCTGCAGTACTAGTGTAATGTGATTTATAGTGCATATGTTTTTACCAATCCTGCATGTATCAAGTATGAATACAGCATACTCTACATTTAGCATTATATATATTTTCTATTTGTTTTAATAGTGGATTATAGCAAAATATTATCATTGTTTTTGTACTATGGATTTCTACAGAGAATGCTTTACTCTATAAATGATTACTGTCCTCTTATTTAGAGGAAAAAACTGGAATAATAGCATCGCTGATCAACGACTAGAGGGTGCCCGAACGATGAATGGATTGTATGAAGTACGACATACATTTTCAAGGAGTGGCGCCAGAATTGACAAATATAAATATAATAAATAAATATATATAAATGGGACAATTACATACACGGTGGTCCGTGCCCAAAGTAGCTTAATACTTGTGTTATGACAGTCAACTGGTAAATATATACTCATATAATTTTAAATACATACTTAAATACATAAATACACCCAGACTCGAAGAATCAACATTTTTTTGTTAGAAAACATTGGCCCTCGGCGGGAATCGAACCCAACGAGTAACGACCCCTGTAACGAGCCAATCATTATTATTAAATGAGAGAATAGAAGATGAAACATATTGTTTCGACCCCACGAGGAGTGGGGTGAGGGTAGAAAAATGATGACCTGAACAAGAGTATTGCTGAATAGAGGAAGAAGGCCGAATAAAACGGATCCATTGTGTGCAGTATAAGATGTGTATAAAATTAGCGCTAGAGTTGACGAATGATAGAAGAGAAAGGTAGAGAAAAACATGGGCTGATTAAAGTGGGGATAGGTCAGGAGAATGATGACCGAGATAAGAACACTGCCTTTTGTATACACACCTCACTGTAGATCCACTAGAAAATAAAAGAAAATCTACTGTACAATTCGATTTATAATAAAAACCCAAATATCACATTGCACCTGACCATTTCTCTAGAGTTAGAATGAGTTAAGCTATCGTTTAAATAAAGATATGGCTATTGAATACTCTGTGGTAAATTTGTTTCTAAATTATGACTATTGTCTGTGGATTCTTGCCTTATGTTAACGCTTTATCAACCAAATATATTACAATACCGTACTTATATATTGTACTAAATAATAACACCAGCGCCATTTTATTATGTCATTAAACATGTTTTGGTCCTTTGAACCGGATTTAAAGCAAAAAAAGGAATACTGTATCGCGGAATTTTCTATAGACCCATAAAAAGGGAATTATCCCACCATTCATTTTATTTTCATATTTCGATGAAAGCTCTCAAGCGGCTTAAATCTTTCCAACATAATCAACAACTATTTTTAAAAGCTTTTACTTATTTCATCTTGTATGTGTAGGTAGAAATTTGCAAGTTAAATTTGACCCACTTCCCGATGTCCAATCGAGCTGAAATTTTACATATTGGTCTAGTTCCGATGACATTGCATGCAATCAATCATGGAACATTCCATGTTTATGATAAGCATGACCTGATGCTGCTGTTAAGATTGGCTTCAGACAAAGTAACTCCTCAAAGTTTAACAGTAGGGTTAAGAATGTTTGTCGGAAAACGACTGCCATATTGCCAAAACGCGGGAAACAGCCCGTCGAAAGAAAGAATTAAACATTAGTGTACCTACTAATGTGGACTGTATTCCACATTTTCTTGATATACGAAAGGTTACATCAAGAAGATTTCTACCGGAAGCAACTCACCTAGCCCGCTCCACGTCCTGCAGCTTGGCTGCCACCTCCTGGAGCTGAGCTTCCGCCTGCTTCCGACGCCGTTCGCCTTCAGCCCGCGCCGCGCTGGCCGTCTTCAGCTCGGTCGCAAGGTCTGCGTTTTCAGCTTCTAGAGCCTGCTTGGCTTTCTCCAGACCTAATAAAAATCAAAATACATTAAAGAATAAAGATATCCATACTAATGTTATGAATGAAAAAGTATTTATTTCTGTTACACGTCCACGGTTGATGGGTCATTGTTTTTTATCGTCCACTTTGCGTCGTTACCCCACCCCACTACTGGGGGTCCTGACAATGGTCTTCCATCTGTTAACGCTTTCGACCATGTGGATGTTCTCGGAGACTGTTGTATTGAGTGTGGTGCAGATCGGGTCTGACCAGCACATAGGGCCTTTCCTGTCATCGACCGATTATTTTTTATAGGGCTCTTAAAATGTCATATTCATCATCGCCCTGCCCTAATTCCACTCTGAGCGGGGTCGGCACAATATGTTATAAACATGTTGTCACACGATTTGGCTACGTATTTTACGACTGGCCACCTGCTTGACGTCAATTTATCTTAGTCGCCTTTTACCACACCGCAATAAGAAAGAGGGTGGTCTATTCTACTCCGCCAGATACCAAACGGCAATTCAATATGAAGTTCAAAAATGTAATATTAAACTTTCGCCTATAGTTATTACTACGACCATGGGTACTATATGAATTTATGTAATGAATGAAACGGTATTAAAAATGTTTAAAAGATTGATCGCAGTTTCTTTCTGGTTCTTCTCGGTAAGAGCAACATTCCGAACCAGTTGTAGCTTCATTAATCATATTGATCCTTGACGATTCAAAAGTGCTTGAAAGAGCTTTTTTGAATAATTATTTTGATTTGATTTGATTACTATCGAATACAAAATTGATAGCAAAATGATATAACGACGATAACGTACATTTAAATTGCACATCCTGTTTTTGTTCCGGAAAAGAGTCATGTGCGCACATGTGTTGCCAATAGTCTCGCGCGGAGTTGAACGCGCTACCCTCTTCGTGAGGGCTCGTATTCTCAACATCAAAGTTATCGTCTTTGGACAAACCGAATTTAACATTTTTCTGCCTACGCTCTTTAGTAGCCATTATTAAAAATATAAAAGTAAAAGTACATTAAAAATTTCCAGTAAACCACTTATAAATGTTTGATTTGTATGTGACAGCTAACAAGAAAATAATGACATTGTCAATTGTCAAAAAATTTAAATTTGAATTGAGAACGCAAAAGTTTTTGGTAGCAGTTTTTTTTTTATTGAACCTTACGAAGCAAAGGTTTTTATTACTTTATGACAATGATTAAATTAATCGATAAAAAAATATATATTAAAAAACCATTACAGAAGTATCGCGAAATGACGTGTGGTATCCGGCTGAATAGTATAGATACCCTCATTTCTTACCGAGGTGTCGTAAAAGGCGTCTAAAGTAAGACGACCCGCCGTGTGGCACCCGGCTGAGTAGAATAGACCACCCTCATTTCTTAACGAGGTGTTGTAAATGTGACTAAGGTAAGTTAACCCACTGTGTGGTATCCGGTCGAATAGAATATACCACCCTCGTTTCTTACCATAGTGTCGTAAAATACGACTTAAGTAAATTGACGTCAGACAGACGGCCTGTAGTAAAATACGTAGCCAAATCATGTGACGTGTTTACAACATATTGTACCGACCCCACTTACAGTGGGATAAGGGCAGGATGATAATGACGTACGCATATAAACATGTAATTTCAAGAAAAAATCCCGCTCGTAACTAGATTGTTGTTACAATGGGGTTTTGTCGAAATAGGTGGAATAATGTTTGCTGGTGGGGATGGGGACCACCCACCAGCAGCGTGGTGGAGCATAGGGATGTGACTTGGAGTAGAAAAAAATCGATTAATAAATAATCGATTTTTATCTCTTTAAAAATTAAAAAAAAAGATTTAAAAAAATCGTTTATTGCGTCACGTAATAATCGATTTTCGAAAAAATCGATTTTTCTCCGACTATTTCAAAAGTTGTCTTTATAAATATTAATAATTAATTACAATAAAGGCTAATTAAAGTGGACGACTACCAAGAAATAATATCAGATGCGCTGTTTGTGAAATTGGCTTAAAATGTGTAGTTTGGCTAAATTGTCATCCAACAATCAATATCTAATCTTATAAACAAGAAAAAGAGTAAAATAAAAAGGGATACCTATAATAATCGATCGATATTTGATGAAAAAAAACGATTATTACAAAACGATTATTTTCAAAAATAAATTATTTTAAAAATCGATTATTTTCAAAAATAAATTATTTTAAAAATCGATTATTTTTTCACATCGCTAGTGGAGCACTGTGAGGTTTTTAGTCGGTGCAACTCCGACATACCCGCCGCTCGTCGGACGGTGAATTCAAATTCAAATTCAAATTCCAAATATTCTTTACTCAAGTATACTGTTTACAGTACTTTTGAATCGTCAAATATTTTAAAAGAGTTACCACTGATTCGGAAGTTTGCTCCTACCGAAAAGAAGAAAGCGGAAACTAGGCGGCTTATCTTTAAAAAAAAATTATTACAGTTTGATGGTTACAAGATAATCATTGCAGCTGGATGCGTAACTGACTGCAGTTAAGATATGCTATCACTCAAATAATCCTCAATTGTACAGTAAGTAGTAATGGTGATGACCCATAAAGGGTTTTCCTGACATAAAAATGGTGGAATAATGTACTCACCAGCTTTGACCTTCTTAAGCTGGTCGTGCTGTTCGTTGAGCAGCTGCAGCTCCTGGGAGTGCTTGTGGCGGTGGTCGGCGAGGGCCGCCTCGTGCGAGCTGGCCTCCTCCTCCAAGCTCCTCTTCAGCATCGCCACCTCCTGCTCGCGTTTCGAACGGAGCTCTTGTTGAGCTGGGAGAAGAAATGAGGGATAAAAACATTTTTTTTTTTTAATAAAACCTGGCTAGATAGGTGTATCACCCCCGAAACTACCTCTACTGAATTATACGAAAATTGTTGAAACCCCCCTTTCCGAAATTGAGGGTAATTTAACACTGCAGTCGACGAATGAGAAGTCGCGAGTACTTCTAGTAGCACATAATAATCCATCATCTTATTGTATTTTATTTTAATTTATTTAAGGACCACAAGTAGCTACTACATTTAAATAAATTATTAAACTATAAACCATATTAATATCTTTCGTTAAATGTGCAGCTTATAAAGGTAGCTACAACATGCATTAAAAAACAAGTTTTAATACTTTACAACTTAACAACAACAATTTAAAAATTGATATCACAATGAGAAACAAGAGAAACAAGAAATTAAATGGAATAAGACACAAATACGTTAAACAATAAAAAAAACATACAAAAATTTATAGAAAATGTGACATATGTCACAGACAGCATAAGTACCGTAGGTATTAACCACATTCCAACAAAGATTATGATAACTCACCAGCAGTAGTGTCCAAGGAGTCCAGCAGTTCGCTCTTAAGCGCCTCCAGCTCCTCGTTGAGGTCCCTGCGGAGCTTCTCGGCCTTGGTGCGGGCAGCTCGCTCCACCTCCAGGTCCTCGTGAGCTTCGGCCAGGGCGGCCTCAGCTTCCCTCGCAGCCTTCTGCGCCGCAGCGCGGAGGACGCTCTCCTCATCTACGCGACCGATCGCCGCCGCTAGCTCTTCTTCACGCTTCGCTATAAATCAATGAAAAATGGTTGAGTTATAATTTTAATCCGGCTCGAAGGACCAATTTTCAAGTACAAAAAAAAATGTTTTTTCATGTAATACTTTTCTACATTCACTCTCTCTTAACAATTAATGAAAAAATGATAATCACTCATACTGGCTGACCGCACAGATTATCACATTTGAGATGTGGAGGAAATTGTTACGTATCCCACGGAAAGCGCATAAGACCAATAACTCAGTGCTCGAAAAATTCAAAATAGACAAGAAATGGTTTCCAACCTATGTCAGTGCTCAAAGAACTCAAAATAGACAAGAAAGGCTTTCCAACATATGTCAGTGCTCAAAGAACTCAAAATAGACAAGATAGGCTTTCCAACATATGTCAGTGCTCAAAGAACTCAAAATAGACAAGAAAGGCTTTCCAACATATGTCAGTGCTCAAAGAACTCAAAATAGACAAGATAGGCTTTCCAACATATGTCAGTGCTCAAAGAACTCAAAATAGACAAGATAAGCTTTTCAACATATGCCCACGGAAGATTTTGGAGTTCTTTGGGCACATTGCTCGCAAGCTTGGCGACGACCTCCAGAAACTTATTGTCGCCGGCAAAGTTGATAGCAAAAGACCATTGGGCTGATGGGCTGATGGATGGATGATGGATATTGGGTCCTTAGGTGCTGAATGATGATGGGGTGACTGACAATGCGAGGTTGATTGATTGTGCTGTGTGGAAATCACTTAAAGAAACCTTAATTCAGCAGTCTACAAAGAAGATTCATTGTTATGTTAAATAATATAACTTACTGAGAACCACTTGCAATTCCTCAACCTGCGCCTTCCTCTCGGATAGCTGCTCCCTGACATCCTGGAGCTCGGTCTCCAACTTTCTCTTGGCTCGGTCGGCTTCTTGTCGTAGTTGATGGTCCTACATAAAATACCATAAATGATTATTTATTATAAAACAAAGTCCCCAAAAGCTGTTTGTGTGTATGTCAATGATCGATCGACTGAACGGATTTTTGTACAGTTTTACTAAAAGATAGTGAATTCATTAATCTCTGAGGATGCTGGGAGCTCTAGTCACGTGCGCCACGTAAACCGGCAGAGATACCTAAAGTAATGTACTAGATTGTAGATCGACAAAAATACTACAAAAAAGTCCGGGAGAGCATGCTTCTATCTGTTATGGTTAACTCACATTAATTCAGTGTTTCCCGAAATTTTTTGTCCATGCCCCACGTTAAAAATTATTTTGCCCCCCTAAGTAACACACAAAAATTATAATATTAAAAATTGAATTGTCCACTTAAAGAACTTAAATAATAGGTTTTCGGATGAAAAATTGCTGTTTTTTTGTCAAATTTGGCATCAAAATCTAGCATTGCACTTAAATGGCCCAGAGCGAAAGGCCTAAACTCGTGTAGAGTTGAGTCGAGTCGGTACAAATTCGTCTCATATACACTGTCTTTTCGGGAACACAGATATATAACTTAGGCTATTTTATCACTCAAGATTGAATGAACTTACGGAGACAACTTTAGAGTAATAAATAAATGACGTAAAATGAATAGTTCCATACCTTCAGCAACTTCTCCTCGAGTTCGGCAATGGCAGACTCCTGCTTGGCCTTCAGCTTGCTTAAGTGCTTCGCCTTCTCCTCTTCCTCAGCCAGGGCTTGGGATAAATCGTTCGAGCGCTCCTCTAAAATCTGGAATCAACGTATATGTAATAGTTATATCATATGTATGACCAGATAGGTCCATTTTAGGGTATGTTCCAGAAATTTTTCCTTAAATAAATCAGTCTGCTATGCTCTAGGCTAAAACGATTGACATGTCACTAGACCAGTCTACAGAAAGGTTTAAATTAAGTGAAAGAGATATGCTTATATGTAAAGCATATTACAAAATTGTAGATTCTGTGGATGATAAAAATGCCTGGATTTGAAAATCCTTTCAGTTTCATACAGGACTGCGGTTTAATAATGTAAAATTGAAAATGTGTAAAAGATTGACCGCCGAGTTTCTTGCTGATTCTCGGTAAAAACAAACTTTCTGAACCAGTTGTAGCTTCATTAATCGTATTGATCCTTGACGATTCAAAATTGCTTGAAAGAGCTTATTTGAATAAAGATTATTATGATTTGATTTCATTTTGATGTACTCAGTCACTCAAATTGTAAAAAATTATAAGATTATCCGCCGAGATATTTGCTGGTTCTTCTTGGTAAGAGCAAAGTTCTGAATCAGTGGTGGCTTCTTTAAAAAGATTTGACGATTCAAAACTACAGAAACATCTGAGAAAGCTGACAGTAAAAGACAAAAATCGCATTTTTATCGATACATCCTTACTTGAAGCCAATGAATTATGAAGAACATATATGTTCTCCTATTGATTGAACAGAGAACTCACCTTCTTCTCCTTCAGGAGTTTCTGGTTGGTATCGTCGCTGAGCGCCAGATCTTCTTCTAACTTCTTCAGCTTGGAGTCGCACTGGACGCGCTCCAGCTGCAACTTCTGCCGCGCCGCTTCCTCCTCTTCGAGTTGTTCCTCTAGATCCTGGAAAGAAAAGACGTGGACCATAACAGATGCCACCATGCCTAGAAAATATCTCGACATTAGACGCATAAGGTCTGATCTGTGTTTTGATGACAAGAGAGCGAAAAACAATTTTGTAAACTAATCGGGATAGTATTTTCGATTTTATGGATAATTCTAAATGAAATATTGCTAATATTTAAGGAAAAGCTTATATATTTCGACACCCAACACTATTAATCTAAAATTTACCTTATTAGACTAAAAAAACTCATTTTTTTAAAACTTAGTTAATTAGTGCTCCTTATTATAGTGGTTACTATATATAAAAAAAATCATTCTATAAATCATAACTAGCTAAGAAATCCTTACTATACATCAATTTTCAAAATTAATAACACATTATTAGAAAATGATTCATAATGTAGTGAATTAGTGCTCCTTAAAACACTAAATATATAGTGAATTATTCCCTTATTAGTTAGGACAATACAAAAGAACTTACGGAATTTAAAGTATTTGTTACATAGTATACATATATTTCACTATTTTGGGCTTTTTATTTTACTAAACTCCAAAATAAAACAAATACAATACTTCTCTGTCTATACAATCTGCTAATAAAGGAGTAAAGTGTTTCACTCAAGCATTAATATACAAATGTGCAGAATACAATAGGATGGTCCTTCTACTCAGGACTTAGGGCAACCCAAAATCAACTGTTCCTATCAACGCACCTGGATGTTCAGCTGGAGCCGTTTCTTCTCCTGCTGCAGCAAGTTGCACCGCTCCTCCTCTTCCTCGATGCGACCTTCCAGGTCGTGCAGAAGTTCCTCCAACTCTTGCTTCCTAGCTGCGGCCCGGGCGCGACTCTCTTCTGCTTCCGCGCATAACTCTAATTCCGCCTGGAAATATTAAAATATCTGATGTAAAACATGTTTAGGCAACTGCACCTTATGTACGGTTATATTTGTAAAATAATTCAATATTTATTTCTCTTTTTGTACTCCTTTAAACTTAATTTTTGCCTTTATTTTGAACAGAAATATTATTTGTTTCAATCTTTTTTGGTTATTTTTATAGACCTGCCAATGGTTTTAATAAGTTGTGTACTTATTAAGAACCATTAAAAAATTAACAAACAATCGCACTAAAAAGTGAAATAATAATCATTTATTTGCCAGAATATGAGTAGTATACAAAGATGTTGAAATTTTATAACGTATAAAATGTGAACATATATAAATTTTATAATATTAATATATAATTATATATATATAAATAAAACTAAAAACAAATAATACAGTAAATGTGAATGTAAAATAATATTTATTCATTGTGGAATAATTAATAAAATGAATACGAAAAATGTTACTTTAATTGTGAAAAATCAGTGAGGCAATTCGTGGTAACGTTTTCAATGAGACTAAGAAATTAAACTTTGATATGATGAACTTTCAACTTATGTACTTTCATTAAGATTCATTTGATTTCGTATCAGATGTATTACTCACCTGCAATTGTTCAGCAAGCTGAGTCTTCTCAGCGCTCGCCTGCTGGTATTTGGCCTCGTACTCTTGGCAAAGCTTCATCTTCGTGTCCAGACGTTCTCTTATTTGTCTCAGCTCATCCTCCTTCTGCGTCAGTTTCTCTTCCTGTTTCGTCACCTCCAACAGCGGTTTCACCTACAACACAATAGTAAGTTGCAGAAATACAGTTACAATAAACACTCAAAAGATGTGATCCGGCTCGAAGGACCAAAAACGTATGGGATACATTTTATTACAATTAGTGAAATTTAACAATATACTTGTATAGAAAAATAATAATAGATTGGTGTTATAGTCACCACGTGTCAGCCAAGTTTAGTGACTAAGGGCCTGTTTCACAAGTTACTGATAAAGTGTCGGATAGTTACCCGACAAATAAACAGATAAATGTCTCTAAAAAGAGAAAAACAAAAAAAAATCGCGGCCGTTTGGAAATAGGTATTTGCTATCCAGCAGATAAACAAAATAACAGCCACGTGATCTACCTGTTAACTTATTAGGGACTTTAAGTGCTGAATAAGCCTATCAGAAACCTGTGAAACGCAAAATTCCGAGATATGTATCAGATATGTTACGAATAAGCTAACTGACAGTTTATTGGTAACTTCTGTAACAGACCCATAGCCTAATTTCTCATAGATAATAAATATAGTTAAGGTAATGATATATGTCTTTAACAGAAATAAAAATAGCGTTAATATAAAACTTAAATGGTAAACATGGAAAGCCTAAAGTTTTAAAGTTATCCAGAACAAATTTTTGTGTGAGTTAAAAATGATTGTCTAATTTATTTTTCACCTAAATACTACCTATGGGTAAGCAAAAATTATGCATAATTATCATCATATCACTTAGTTACACCAAAGTTATTATAGTTAAATCACAATAGCTCTCAAAACAAAGATAAGTTCAATATTACGTGACGAGTCTCGTACAATACTCCATTCAGTCACTAGCATTATAATAGAAATTCATGTAATAATACCACTGGAATGTTTTCTAAACAAGAGAGCATATAAAGCTGTATAATTGAAATTCCTTACGCTACACGCGTTGTCATAAATTATAATCATTTCCTTTACCAATGTATTTTATGGACTACTTACAAACCAAAGTTTTGAACTTAAATTATGGATCGTAAATTCCAAAAAGTAAAGCTTACCTTGATATACAATCTCCACCATTGCCAGTTTCTGAGCTTGAGATAAGCGGCACAATTCCGCTGGATAATTCTGATCGCGTTCAACTGTTGCAAGCGCTTCTGATAATTCCTTCTTGCGAGATATCCTCGACAGAACGCTTGGAAGTTCACTATCAAGTCCGTGATCTTATAGTCTCTCTCCTCTTCCAAATGCGCCAAAACACCCGCCCTAAAGAAGATCTTTGACTGTCCGACGCGGTATAGATTGTGGTCCAGCTCTAAGGCTTCAATCATCTGCTCACAAGCTTTCTTTCCATCCATGAATCCTTTTGGTATAATATTCGGTGTGAGCAGTTCGTATCGTTGTCTGAATTCTTGGAAGGGTATTCTGTTAGGGAAACCTTGTCGGCAGATCCTGATGCCTTCTAGCACACCATTGCAACGCAGTTGGTCCAACACAAGAGGCGCTTCAATTTTGCCAGCTTTCTTTTCGTGATTTGGTATGATACATCTGACGAAGTTCGGATTTGTATTCCTCAACGTAGCCATCAGTTTAGTCAGTTGTTCCTTGTATAGTTGGGATACAGTTCTGAACATTCCCTTTCTAGTTCTCGCACCAAACTGGGTGTCAGTTAGAGCCTGTTGCGCCATGCCAACAATTTCGGCGTCTTTCCAAATATGGCATACGAATGGATCTTGAGATGACTGGAGACACGAGACGACGTTTTCATTGAGCGGATCCATGTTCTTCATAAGCCATTGGGCCGCAGAATAATCTACTTTACCAGCGTAGTGAATAATGGCGAAATCTGCGACGCCACGGAAATCTGTTTTCATGAATTTAGGATGGACTGAGTGAGACGAGACGAGCTTCTCAACAAACGTCTTATCCGTCGCTTTGGGGAACCAACATTCTTCATCCAATAACGCCATGATACCCATAGGTTTGTCAATAAGATCGATAGTTGGCTGCAAATCTAAACCGAAATCGATGAATTTCCACTCGATTCCTTCCCTCTGGTACTCTTCCTGTTCGAGAATGAACATAGTGTGGTTGAAGAGTTGCTGCAGCTTCTCGTTCGTGTAGTTAATACAGAGCTGTTCGAAAGAGTTCAATTCGAATATTTCGAAACCTGCCATATCAAGGATACCAATGAAAGATGCGCCTTGTCTCTTCGTTCTATCTAATGATCTGTTTATCCTGTTAACGAGCCATCTGAAGAGACGTTCGTAGCAGGCTTTGCCTATAGCTTCCACGGAAAACTCTACCTGTTCCTTGGTTTGTGCTTTCGTTACAAAATCGCGACCGACTTTTATTCTGGGTTTCAAGAAAGCTTTCGTCATTTCTGTTACAGAAAGACCTAGAAGAAAAAAGGGAAATTTTAAGTCATTTGTTAATTTTGAATATGTTTATGTCTGTCTATAATCTAAAGTTATCTTACCAAGCAAATGTGCAATTTTCTGGGCTACAGTGTTATCAGGTAAGGTTGCCTGATCAGAATTCCTCTCTTGTTTAAATTGCATCGACCCAAACAGAAGCGTGGCTGAAACTATTCTAAATATTGAGTTGAAATCCTCGTTATTCATTCCCATGATGTTCATAGATTTGATCGTGGCCTGGAATTCGGCTGCGTCATCGATCCCTGGTACAGGCAGCGCCGCATTCGACAGGAACGGGTAACTTTTGGGATCTTCTAAGATGTATTCAGCTTTCTGCTGTGACGTCGCTCCTGATAGAAGCTGGTAGAAGATGTGGAATGTCCGCTCGTCTTTCGCTTGTCTGATAGCCCTTGATTTCTCAAGTAAGTACGTTTCGATGTTCGCACCAGCTATGAACCCGGATGCGTCGAAGTTTATTCTAATGAATTTGCCCTAAAATTGATAAAACAGTTAAAAGAAATTTGACAAAATAAAAACAATTAATATAACTTCAATAAATGCAGATTTCGATAAGATAAGATAAGATAATCGATTTTATTTTAGATTTTTTAATATGCGGAATCCACTGTATGATATCCGGCATTGAACACCCTCAATGCTTACTCTGGTGTCTTTAAATTAGACTAAGTTAAGTCGACACGCCGTGCAGTATCCGGCTGAGTAGAATAAACCACCCTCATTTCTTGCCGAAGATCCGTACAAGACAATTAAGGACAGTTGACGTCAGGCAGGCGTCCGGTCATAAACAACTAGCCAAATGTTATGCTGAACCAAATTAGAGATAAGGGCAGGAGAATGATGCAGAATATCAGCAAAACTTATCGAAGGTAATTTTATTTATACTTTAAAGATAGATTGAAGTTACTTACGAAACGAGATGAATTATCGTTTTTGACAGTCTTCGCGTTACCAAACGCTTCTAGTATCGGATTCGCTTGAAGCAACTGCTGTTCTAATTCACCCTGCAAAAGAGTTACACAATTAAACCAAGTTCAAATTAAACTAGAACTACGGTTTAAGTCATGATTACACGTTACATATGCGATGTTCTCTATAGGTCTTTCGTTAGCCTTATTAATGAGTGGGTTTAAAATAATGCTATTATTAGGCCTGTTTCATAAGTTAAAGTTAAAGTGTCGAATAATTAACCGACAGATAAATTACGTAGCAGATAACTGACTCTAAAAAACGAAATAAATTCGCGGCCATTTTGAAATAGGTAAATACTTATATCAAAATGGCTATTTTGTTTATAGCAGATAAACGAAATAACAGCCACTTGAACTACCTTTTAACTTATAAGGGACTTTAAACGCTGAATAAGCCTATCAGAAACCTGAGAAACGCAAAATTCCGAGATATGTGTCAGATATGTTCCGAATAGGCTACCCACATTGGAGCAGCGTGGTAGATCTTAGCTCCAAATCTCCTCTCCAAAAAAAAAACGGAGAGGAGAGGCCTATGCCTAGCAGTGGGATAGTAACGGGCCGTTACTTACTTAGTTTATTTGTCTGTTAACTGTCTGACTTTATCTTTATCAGTAACTTGTGAAACAGGCCCTAAATGAAAAGACTTTGAACCATGGGTAATATATAATATGGGTATAACCATGGAGCTTTTTACCTCAAAAGTCGGTCCATTGCTCTGTGAGCGGTATAAGGGCAGCGTGAAATGAATCGACCGGTTAAAGTGGGTATTTAATAAGCAGAGATTTAGCATTAGAGCATGGATAGAAGCGTAGCTGATGATGTTAGGTTATTAAAATATACTTACTTGTATTTAATACATTTAAATTGATACATGTAAAAATACTTATAAGTGTAGATAAACAAAATAATTGGGTAAATTTACATTCTCGATTGTCCACAATCTTATTACAAATCATCTAGTTGAATTTCTGATAATTAATACTATCTAATACAAAATAAGAAATAAAAGCTTTTAAAAAAAGCGAGAGTGCCGGCAAAAGTAAAAACTTGAATATTAACGTTGTGCATTTTTTGATATTTTGGAATATTTCATGAATAATTTTGCACGAATTGCTTTAATTATCGCCATAAAAGTAATATCATTTACTAGCGACCTGCCCCTGCTTCGCACGGGTATAAAATATATAGCCCATGTCACTCAGTGAAAAAAATGATTAAAATCGATCCAGTAGTTTTGATTTATTCATTACTGCCCGTGACCCGCAAGCGTTAAATTTAGAAAAAAACAATTCCCCTCTCCCTGTACTAAGTAGATTATCTGCTATCTTTGGAATATCTAAATTCATATACTACATATTTACTTATTTATTTTTACATTTTTCCCTATGAATTTTATTTTTACAATTAATTACAGAATGTCTTTATTTATAACATTCACAGCTTTCTTGTCATTAGACAATACAAACATGTTATACAGCTGCTAAATGCGAAGTGCTATAGGGTGAAGCGCGGCGTCCTCACGGCATTTTAAATCTGTAATATCTCCGAAAATGTTCACTTACATTACATGCTGTGAACGGCCTATATTAAATCAACAATATTAAATCAACAACTTATTTAATGCGCTGTCCTAAACAAACATGATTATTTATATTACATTTTTGCCTCGCGCTAGAAAGAGAGGGGGATCCCTCTCCTACGATTAGAACAGGTGCCGACATACATTTTCGCCGCGCGGTAGAAAGAGAGGAGGATCTCTTGCACCGCGCCGGCGGTCTACTCTCCCTCCATCATACGAATTTTCGATCAGGTCACGTGTCCTTATGCGAATTTAACATTTTTTACCCATTACATATAGTGCACAACGCCGGTAAAGATGTTTTCACTTAATAATTAAATAATTCTAATTCTAATCAACTTATCGAACTCAGATATGAGAATATTTCGATTACTAACGCATTGCTCAATCGTTACAGCTATTCGTGGTATTTCTATAATACATAAATTTCTGACCTCACTTAAAATTACTGATTATCAGGTTATATGGAGATAATTTAACACTAATTTTCGTTATTAATTAACAATTAGTGATTAGTGTGAGCATTTATTTTTATTGAGAATATAAATTAACAATTAAAGATATATATGGGTATTTTTGCATGAAATAAATTGCGTTGCATAAATTAATTAGGCATTAATTTAGGTGAACGTTAGTAATCGTATAAGCAATATTGAATATATTTCAAGTTATTTAGTAGTTATAGTTATATAATATAATCTTATATAATTACATTAAAAAAAACTTTAATTTTATAATGCAAATGTTTCCGAGTTAATATTTAACTAAGCGGCTCCAAAAACTCAAATTTAATTCGTATTGTAACCCGTATGTCAAACTGGTCGTATCTCAAAGCAATTTGCTACATTGAAATTCATTGAAATTTTATTAATCCCTTTAACCTCAGAAATTGCCACCTTAGTTGCGCTGCGCCAGTACATTCTCGTCAAGTCATTACTCGCACAACTTACTCATGTTTTTCTATGAATTCACGCTTTAATTCTTAATTCTAATTAGACGCCATCTTCTTCTTCAAATCCATTGTTATAAAAGAAAATGTGATAATGTTTTTTAAATGTACAAAAAGTTCGTGTCTCAAAACATTCGTATGTTAAACACTGGTGTATCGAGGTACCACTGTATATGTAAGACTCACATTTAAAATAAAGCTGGTTAAAAATAATAAAATAAATTATATTATTTTGCTGTAGACAATTTAGATGAATACGCTCAAATGTTCCAGTTTTGACCAACAACGAAAGCATGATGGCGCCAAAATAATGAAAAAAAATTTAAGCGATACAAATAATATAATTGAAATAACATGGCGACACAAATTTACAGAATTATTATTACTAGAGAAGGGAAGCAAGCCTAAAATGTGCCATATTACAATAAAGAGAAAGACAATAAGGGTGTATTTATCCGTCTCCCTTTTTAATGTGTGATTAAACAAAGACGAAGTATATCAGTTTCATCTTTATTCTCATTATTTATTTAGTCATTGTCGCTTACTTGCAGGGCTTTCCTACTCTAGTATTAATAACTCTATGTTGGATGATAACACAATAAAGAAATAAAAACTAATCTAATGTAATAAATAATGGATTTTAAATGACATGGTAGTGATAGCAATTTCGTCTTAATAATATCACTTACTATAATCAACTGCGGCGCCGGTCCCTGCATTTGGCGGTCCACGGGTTCCATAGAAGATAGAAAATAGAGAAAATATATTACAAAGTGTGCTGTTCAGGGGAAATAACATGGTGGAGAAAATTGAAGTATTAAGAATAATTAAAGTAGTGAAAATAGTGTATAAAGTAGTACTAGCAAACGTCTATATCGTAGTAGCATCATTTACATGTTACAAGATATGATATTTACCTCTAAAATAAAATTAGAATCATTGTTGTTTTTAGTTTCAAAAAAATAACCCTAAAACCATACTTCCTTTGTACAATTACTAATAAAGTTCTATTATTAAACTTGATCTTCTTTTATTTGCGTTTATAAACCCCAGTGTGTACGGAGTTTCAATATATTATAGAAAAAAGGGAATACCGAAAATCATAATTCTATTACACTATTATTGCAAAAAGTTAAAACTTAATCTTCTAAGTTTGTCTCCAAATAAAGACAAAATTAGTAAACCGCAGGGAATCGCTGGATCCAAGCGGAATACGATCTCGATATGTAGAGATTCTTTGAACAAACCTAAGCCCATCAGTGGACGTGCAATGATTTAATAAGATAGACCTTTAATTGAATGATTTATTAAGATAGAGATTTTAGGCAAAAACTAGACACCAGGCCCGGTTTCCACCAAAGCTAAGAGGAGAGAAGATTCCTTTTGAACACAAATTAGTAAACGTCATTTCCTCTTCGTCGTTTAGTTTTAATGCAAAAAACACTAAATACTTGTCTTAAGGGATAGCAAGGAAAGCCTTTTATTTTATTTATTAAGAGTTACACTAGAGATTTTACTTTTCCGTCAAGAAAGTCTAAATATTTAACAGTTTTTAGACTTGTACAGCCATCAACGGGATATCAAGAATGTTTTGTTTAAAAAAATATACACTGTTTACGTAATATAATGTTTACTTAAGTTTACAACTAGAATATAATTCCTACATGAGTCCAAAAAATTACTACTTGAACTTAGAATATTAGCCCCTGAGTGTAAAATATTTAATACGATATTTTATAAAGCGTAACAAAACCAAAACTATGGACCCCGTTATAATAGATGACATTCAGAATTTTCAATTAAATCCAATTACCTTGGTTGGATTAGTTCCAGGGTACGACGGATCGTCTTTTGTTCTTATGATTTCTATAGAATCGTTGGTAAGACCGGAAGGTATCTTATATCTTTCAATAGATTTAGCGCTTTATTAAGCTTTATATAATTGTCAGTGAACTCTGAATAATTAGTAAAGTATACGATAAAATATGTAAAGAGTTAGTAGAGTAATAATTCATTGTCTTATCCGTATTACTTATATACTAAATCCTAAAGTCTGTCTATTTGTATAATATGGCGGCTACAAACTCTCGCCCGAGAGTACGCTATGTCTCGCTCGAGACGTGTAAGTTCGGTGATCATTTACCATGGACCAGAGTAACGTTTTAACGCGCTTGACAATTGTGCGAGGCGGCGCGAAACCCTTCGACTCGAGTGAGATCAGGCGAGACACCCCGAGACATAGCGAAGCGAGACGAAAGCTACCCTGTACATTCTCGCCCTCGGCATGTCTCGAGGTATCTCACAGAGAGTATATAGCCGCGATACGCTTTTACGGCTAATCCACTTTACCAATATTGATGAAATTTTACTAAAAAGGTTGGGTAATTTACCCGACTTTTTTTCTGCAACAGGGAAAAACAAATTGCGTTATTGATGATACCTAAACGCTAACTTGGCGCAAATAAAATCGCAAGTACCACAAGTACCGCAAGTAAATATAAACATAATACGTGTTCAATTTTTGATAATCAATTATGAAATAACAATCAAGCTCAAACTACTATAGAAAAGTTCTATATTATTAATGTGATTGGGTTTAAACACTTTGCAATTGATGTTGGCATTTGGACATGGCACTTAGTGAACGTGCAAATGATTGCAAATAATAAATGGCAATTTTTGAATTCTAGCAGAATGAAATAGAAAAGTTACTAATATGCATCGACAAATTAAAAAGAAGAATGCGATTAGGTTCAGTGCTGAGTGTATATGTCAAGTGCTACTGAATCCTGTAGGTTATATGTATTACCAAAAGACTGGAAATAACATAATACCTTTTATCTATAAAAAATTTAAAGACCATACTACTTTTCCCACGCTTTCTAACAATAGTTCAGTTCGAAGTTAACATCCAAACCCAAACATATATAATAAAAATTTGCAAAAAGAAACAGAAAATCTCGAATAAAGTTATATACTTTTACTATTATCAAAAAATAAACAAAAGCTTACAGCTTTAGCGACGAATAAATTATGTCCGTTTTACATTTATTAATTTAAGAAGTTCAATTCTAAGGAGTCTTAATATGAGCAAATATGAAAAAAAATATATGCAAAAAAAAAACTGTAAAGAATAATATTAGTTTGTGTGTGTACACGCGTGTATATATTTTCGCGAAAAGTGCGAATCAATCTTTCTGTTTGTCTCATTGGGAATTAGTTACAAAAATTAATATATAATCGTAAAACATGAATCTCATAACAGTTATTACACTGTAGATGTAAGCAATTTACATTTTGAATCAATAATTACTTCCTCGTAATAAAACAACGGATATATTATTTCCCTATACACGTATATATTTCCTTATATGAGTAGCGCTGAATATGATATGATGTAAAATGGTTTAACTACAGAAAACTCAGATACTTCGCTCATGGGCTGCAAAATGGTACAACTGAAAACAATCATGCTTTGAAACAAATGTTTAAAGTTTTCATTGCTAAGGAAAACGCTTAAAAATGAATAGTTTACGTAAACGAAAGGCCTTATATTGAATTTTGAGTTCTGCCTGTATTGCTGCTCAAAAGAATGTGTATAACATTTACACCTATTCATATTTTTTTTTAATTTTGAGTTGTGCCTTTACTGCAACCCATGAGCGACTCGTTATATCTTACCCGAATCCTATAATCAAACCAGTAAACTTGAACGCGCTTTATAGAAAACAAAAAAAAACGAATATTAAATGTCCAAAAAATATTAACACAAAACTAAAGTAAAACAAAAAATATATTAAAATAAATATTGCACTATATGTCTTTTTTGGCTTCTCATATCCCAAATTAGTTATTTTTTTTGGAAAATTTTACTACGCGTATTTAGGTGAAGAAAGACATCGTAAGGAAACCTATATAGTATCTCTAGACACTACTGGGTTATATGTAACATACCAATCCGCATTGAAGCAACGTGGTAGACTTAAAAATTATATCCAAAAGGATATAGGACGCCTTTGAAATAATAAAATATCTGCCTTTTCAATATCCCGAGATTTGACGAGGATCTGCTTTTTAATCTAACTCTTAAGTTACGGGATAGAAGCAATTCTCTATAGGTTAAATAATTATTATTCGATATTGGATAACTTAAGGGAGAAAATGGAAATGGTCGATTATCTTAAAACAGAACTTCTTCTAGGTAAGAACAACCAGTTGTAGCTTCATTAAATCTAATTGATCATTGACAATTCAAAAGTGCTTGTAAAAAGCTCATTTCAATTTGATTTGATTAGACCTTGCAAATATCGATCGCCCATCCATCAACAGATTATTTTGAATATTTATATATTAGATTCGTAGCGTCGTAAAACTGTAAATCAAATCAATCGAATCGATTTTTTTTAATCGATGTATGGAAATAGATAGCGACTACTTGCGATCAATCACCGTAAACATTTTAATTAGAGAACCCTTGCCTAATTAATACGCCTATTTGCTGCTCTTTGCAAGAGCAAAGATAGATCTTTCATAGATAATCGACTATTTCGTCTAGATATCAACTGATCCCTAATTTTCGTGTAATAATTATCAAAGACTTGTAATATCCCGCGGTTTCACCCGCGTACATACCGATCTCATGGCAGTGGAAAGTCTACTAAGTCGGACCATAGATTTGTTAAATATATCATCAATAGTTTCCATGTGATGACAAATTCCTATAACTAATTTTTTACACCTCATTTACGGATCAATATATATATATATATATTTTTAATATAATATGGCCTATGTTTCTCAGTAAAGATGCAGCTTTCCAATGATGAAAGAATTTTCGAAATCGGTTAAGTAGTTTTTATGTGAAAACATTACAAACATACATACAAATTTTTCCTTATAATATTAGTGTAGATAGTGTCGTTAGTGAACTTACCGCGCCAGAGCCTTTAGGTTTGGATGCTGCGACGTACGCCAGATACTGTATAACCTTTTTAGTATTCTCTGTTTTGCCGGCACCCGATTCGCCCGTACATAGTATAGACTGGTCTTCTCGATCTGAAATTGAATTTGGTTTATGTTAATATTCTATTTAGCTGATATGTTAAGAAAGAATAAAAAAGTAGAGTTGATAAATGATAGAAGAGGATTTGAGACAAAAATTTGGGCTGATCTCACTCTCCCAGAGTGGGAAAAGGGTAGGCGAATGATAAAAGAGGTTTTAAAAGCCAAATTAAATAAAGGATTGTTGTGAACTGTTGTATTGTGCGAATGTTATTGAGATAATCTTAAAACTCATTACTCTTTCCGAGAAGCATAGGTTACGATTTCTGGCAGGCACCAATGAGTTTTAAAAACGTATGTCCCGAATTGATATTTACAATTTATCAAACATTGGTGAAGGAAAACATCGTGAGTAAAATTTGTATATCTCTGGAGAATTCTAGGGATATGAGTAACCTACGGATATGTGAATTCTAGGGATATGTGTAACCTATCAATCCGCACTGGAGCAGCGTGGTAGGTCTTAGCTCCAAACATTCTCTCCGAAAACGGAGAAAAAAAGGCCTATACTCAGTAATGGGTTAGTAACAAGCCGTTACTTTACTATAAAACATTCGGGAATGATATTAACATTTTTATTCTTAATTCATATCGTGTGGTGTCCGGCTGAGTACAATAGACCACCCTCATTTCTTACCGAGTCGTCGTAGAAGGCGACTAAGGTTAGTCGAGTAAAATAGACCATCCTAATTTCATAAAGAGGTGTCGTAGAAGGCGACTAAGGTTAGTCTACAAGCCCTAAGTAGAATAGTCCACCCTAATTTCTTACCGAGGTGTCGTAGAAGGCGATTAAGGTTAGTCTACCCGCACTGAGTAGAATAGACCACCTTAATTTCTTACCGAGGTGTCGTAGAAGGCGACTAAGGTTAGTCGAGCCGCCGTGTGTTATCCGGCTGAGTAGAATAGACGACCCTCTTTCTTACCGAGGTGTCGTAAAATACGACTAAGGTAAGTTGAAGTCAGGAAGGCGGCCAGTCATAAAATAGGTACGTAGCCAAATCTTGTGACAACATGTTTATGACATGTTTTACCGACCCCAGTTAAATAGAAAGAAAAATAAATAGTTAAATAGAATAGAATAGTTTAATAAATAGTTTTTAATTCTATTAACAAATGACAGGCATATATCTCTATAGGAATATAAAAATTGTTTGCCATTACTTTTGTACTATTAAACTCCGCAACCTAACGCCTAATTCTATTATTAATTTAAACGGTTTATCACTATTTAAATGTTTCATTAGTGTCATTATACAGAGCATTAATATTAATTAGGCCCTGCGTGCTATTGATTACATTTGAAAGTATTGAAAACACATAGATTACTATATAATTGTGAACCTATTTTTGGGGTCAATTGGTGTTGCGTTCCGATAGAGGCAATTTATAATTAATGAGCTAAATTAATTACGATAATATCACATATACTGAACTAATGTTAACTTAGTGTTATAACGCTAAATTAACATTTTAAATGTTCCTCAGATCCTCAGTGTGAAGGATATGTGAGTACTTTCTTTTGTTGTGCGTCGTAGTATTAGCAAAGTAGTAGAAAACTCGGTGGTCATTGCAAAATTTAACTACTTACAGTACTACATCTCAATATTAGTGAGATGTTTATAGCTAACCGCTGAACTCAGTCCTCGCCTGCGGGGAACAAGGGCGCGGAGGTAGGTAGGATGAGAAAGGGGTCTGAGGTAGGTGCGGGTCGGGAGCAATTGCATTGTGATATACAAGAGGTGAGGTCTACCTCCGCGCCCTAGTATCCCGTGGGCGAGAAAGCTAAGTTCAGAGGTTAACCTATAATAGAAGGTAGGAAGTTCTCACTTCACTTCCCGGAGTCTTATTGAGGTGAAATTTTTCATACACCAGTCCTGACGACAATGTATGTTTATGATGAGCTTGATCTGATGCTGCTGTTAGGATTGACTCTAAACGAGAGAACTCCTTAACAGTTAACAGTAGGGCCATGGAATTTTGTTAAAAGCTTTTAGTTAACTTGACTTGTATGTACTCGTATGTTCGTATGTAAAGGTGGGAACTTTCAAGTTAAATATGAACCACTTCCCGGTGTCCTATTGAGCTGAAATTTTACATATTGGTCCAGTCTTGATGACAATGTATATTTATCATAAGCCTAAACTGATTCTGATTCAGACGAGAGGGTTCCTCAACGGTTAACAGGGACATGTCATATTGTTCAAGTAATACTATTTGATTTAAGCCTGACTAGAATCACCCAGGAATTCCAGAGCCTAATGTCTGCGAGTAAATACTCTAAGATTACATCAGTACCTTGTAACATGCTCCGGTATGCTGTGTCGGTTATGGCGAACACGTGAGGTGGTACTTCATGTCTCTTGATGCCCTTGTACCGCTCCATGATCTTCTCCGTGTAGATGGGCAGCTTCTTGTATGGATTCACCACCACGCAGAAGAGACCCGAGTATGTCTGGAACAAAATATAATCTATTGTTAGGAATTCAGATCTCTAAGCTATGACAGCCTATACATATAAGACAGCGGCTGACTTCATTCGCTCTCTTTTGGCGTACGGCATTCGTAAAAGGTAGACGTGTTTTGGAGACCTCTTTTGTATTTCATGTTATTAGAATCCAACCTCAAATAATCGCCAATCACGATAAGAGTGTCCACTGAGTTTCTTGCCAGTTCCTCTGAAGTGGATTGGTGTTCCGAACTGGTGGTAGAATCATTCTGTCGATGGATTTTGCAGTAAAAAGTGTTGGTGCACAGTAAGGTGCCCAGCGTGATTCTGTGAACTTACTCGTTTATTTTTTAATTTTTCATTTGAAATTGAATTTAGACTTCATTTCTAACACTTTACTTTTTTGCTTTTACACTTTGTTTTACACGGTATTTTTTTAGAAGATTTAAAAAAAGGTATGAGTACTTGTATTATCTGGCATCGATTCGGGTATTCTGAATTCGAAACCGCCCGTTCCTAATAGAACTATCATGAATTTACAAATGATAGCGTAATTAACCCTTGTTTTCGTATAATATTGTAGCAGTTTTCCATGCCTGAAAACAGAAATAAAACGACGATAAAACCTATTTATTGCCCCCGAAACCCCCTACGTATGTATTCAGCGTCAAAGGTCATGTAAGCGTACATGCAAAGGCACGCACTCAAAGACGTAAGTCATTAAATACTATAAAATTTATGAATTTTATAGTATTTAATGCATATAGCCCCCTAAGCATATGTGAATAACAAAGCGCTAGCTTGCATTCTGATCGTTTATAATACACTATCGAGTCTAGTCACGTCTTTTGCCAGCTGATTGTTTGGACATCGCGGCCAGTTGAGGACTAGCGGTGAACTAATTGAGTAACAACATCACAATCATCATTGCGTTCAAAGGTTATTCAAACTGACACAAAAATATTACTAGATACCATTTCATTTATTTGAAAAGAAAAATTAAATTTGACATATATGATACATAAACATCTTTAAACATTTAGCCGTTTGTAGAAAACGAGTTTAATCCTGCAGTTTCGTCTATGCGAACTTCAGTCATGTGATTAAATATATACCATCTAAGTTGTGTTTCTTCTGTTACTTAAAGAATAACTGAAAGACAGTTCTTTTAGGGATAAGTAAATTTTATAAATGTGCTATTTTATATTTCTTCCTTTTTCATTGTTTTATTATGTACAATAAAGAAAATAATTAAAATTAATATGATATTGCTTTCGAGTCAACTATCAGTATATTAAAATCATATTGATCATAATCGCGTTTCGCAATTACTATGGTTCAATATGATTTGTCACGACTCATGGTTGATAAGTCATGCTGGTTTGTTGGATATAGTGACGATGACCTATAACGCATACTTTAATTGGCCGGTTAATACTCCACTGCTGGGCAAAAGTCTGTCCCTCGTTGTTGTCTAGAGAGCAATTTAAACCCACTACGCTGCTCTATAGCTGCGAAAGCCCAGCTGTCAGGGGATCACGCGTTCAAAGCCACAAATGAGTTTTTCTATTGAAACAAAACTTATGTGTCTAATTGATAATTGCAATTTATCGCACGCTTGTCGGTGAACGAAAACATCGTGAGGAAACCTGCGTATCTCTAGGGAATTCTGGGGATATGTGTAAGCTATCAATTCACATTGGAGCAGCGTGGTAGGTCTTAGCTCCAACCCTTCTGTCAAAAAACGGAGACAAGAGGCCTATGCCCAGCAGTTGGATAGCAACAAGCCGTTACTTTACTTTTTTACGTTGCTCTAATATGGATTACTCATAAAACCCCTTCAGTAGTAGAAAATCGATCACATACAGACAGACAACTTTTGGAGGTCTTTGTTTTATAATAAGTATAGATTATATAATAATCGCCGACATCTAATTAAAACTAATAATGTAATTACTAATTGCAGCTGCGACATACAGCATTTAATTATATTGATTGCAATAACAATTGTTTTACTGTAAACAAAATTCTGGGTTAAATCTATAGTACAATTAGTCGACTTTGTTAAAAGCTTTTAATCAACTAGCAATATATGTATGTGAAGGTGAAATCTTGCAAGTTAAATTTGTCCTACTTTCCGTGGTCCGATTGAGCTAAAATTTTATATACAGATCCAGTTCCGATGACAATGCATTTTTATGATAAACATGACCTTATGCTGCCAGGATTGGCTGCAGACGAGGGAACTCCTCGACGATTAACAGTAGATATATAAAATTTTTGTAAAAAGATTTATTTACAATATACTGTTACCGATTTGACGCTAGTTATTCTATCGATAGGCTTTATCCCTGTTTTCGGGCACTGAAAAACTGAATTTTATGAGTAAGCAAAAAATAATTTCGCTGTCAAGCACACAAAATGACAGCTCAATTGAAAAACGGGCAGTCTCTAATTCAGAATAATAAGATCGATTTCAGATTGAATCTTTTTTTATATATTTTTTATTGAATTTTTTAAATTAAAAAAACGCGAACAACGATCGGCCAACCATGGACTACTTATTAATATGATATTTGTTCTTTCTATTCCGGAATGTGTGTTTGCGCTTGCGTTTAGCCTTTATAGGAGGCTTCGTTTAGTTAATTAAAACACTGGACAATACTGTGAACTTATTATAATTGATTGAAAGTTAAAAGGAGTACATGAGTTGCGTTACAATATTTTATGTATGTTGACAATTAGTTTGAAATACGCCGTGTGGAATCCGGCTGAATAGAATAGTACCACCCTCATTTCTTACCGAGGTGTCGTAAAAGGCGACTAAGGTAAGACGACCCGCCGTGTGGTATCCGACTGAGTAGAATAGACCACCCTCATTTCTTACCGAGGTGTCGTAAAAGGCGACTAAGGTAAGTTGACCCACCGTGTGGTATCCGGTTTAGTAGAATAGACCACCCTCTCTCTTACCGAGGTGTCGTAAAATACGACTAAGGTAAGTTGATGTCAGGCAGGCGGCCGGTCGTAAAAACGCAGCCAAATCATGTAACAACATGTTTATAACATGTTGTGCCGACCCCACTTAGAGTGGGATAAGGGCAGGAAGATGATGACAATTAGTTTGAATGTATAACGTCGTATGTGACGTATGCGTGCAGCACAGACGTGTCACTCACACGTCCATTGATTGGTCAATATCATCCGTATGGCCACAGATGATTATATGCCGCAACACTGTGCATGTACCAAATTTTGTCAATATAGGTCGAGCTTATTATCTCCGAAAGCGTAACAGACAGACAGACTTAAGCATATATAATATTAATATTTAATATGTATTTCCGCAATGCACATAGTTCAATGTCTCTATATCGCGGCGGCTATATCAAAGAACTGGCTTGATACGTTATCAGTCAGATAACGAGATCAATCGTTGTAAATCAATTTGAAATCTGACCCATGATGGCAAGGTTACACAAACAGTTACATAAACATGACATAGTTGTAAAACTTACCGCTTCCATCACTAATTACTAGTACATGGTAGTACATAGACTGAGCCTTCCTTGCTCGGTAATTATATTTTTGAATTTATCAAATAAAAGAAAGAAAAAAGGACTGGTGAGATTTGGGACTCGATCTGGTGTATTTTTATCTCTTTAGTCCGCTTTTGCCCACTGAGCTACGAGTATTACAGCTTTACGAATGACAGCCAAATTTTACTTTTCTATGTAATTTCTATTTAAGCAGTTTTTCAATGCCTGAAAACAGGGATAATGCGACATTTTTTTAGATAAAACCTAGCTTATCGCCCCGAGACCCCATAGTAACTGAATTTCATGAAAATCGTTACAACCGGAGCGAACCTTAAGGCAGGGTCACAAGCCACTGCGCCAACAAACCAGGCGACAGTAAAGAACAAATGGGAGTTTTTCTTACAAAAGCGTAATATGTAATGCCTTGAATGATCCGTCAACGCCACTGTATGATGCAAGAAGTTCGCCATAAGAACCAGTACGGCACAGTTTCCACGACACGCCTTCCTAATTTGGCCTGACTCCCGCTCGCTAATGGTTATGTATAATGAACCGCGGCGAGCGTTGAGAAATAGACATATCGTTCTCTAAACATGTACCTACTTGTTTAGGTTCTTAAAAATTTCAAGAATCATACCTATTTTATTTGATTTATAGGAGCGGGCGTTACTTTGCGGAATTCCATAGTACAGAAGTTACAATAGAATTATTACTATTTTGCATGACAATTTTGTCGTGGAGCCTATTCTCTTGATGTTGCTTCGGTTTCGGGTCGAAACGATCGTAGTGATTGTGGTAGTGAGTGTGTGTAGTGCTTTTTTCAAAAACCTCGTACATACTGAATGATAATCGCTTGAGCCGTTACCGAGATTCAAAATATAATATTATTACGAAATAAAAAAAGAAACTTCAGAAAAAAAAGAAAAAATAACACGGTAGGTGGTGCTCGATCCTAGGTATTTTCATTTCTCACGAGCACCAGTTCCCCGATTAACCTACGCTCACTTGACATTCAACGGCAAAAATAGTGTTTTTTTATATATAATATAAATTATAGTATTTTTTTAATGCCCAAAAACAGGGATAAAACGATTTTTTTACTTAAAAAATAGCTAGATCGATTTTTCTCCCCCTAAAACCTCTTGCATTATAAATTTCAGGAAAATCGTTGGTGCCGTTTCCAAAAATATAAGATTTTAAATTAAATATAAAAGAATACTTTCGCATATTAATAAAGCTATTTATGACAAAAACGACTATACAATATCGGGCCATTATTTAAAAATGGCGACTCGCATGACCCACTAATAGTTTGCAGCTCTATGCGGGTTCCGTAAAGGCTAAAATCGCATGCACCCCGACACTGTTTAATCAGTTGTTGGACAAAATATGCGTTCACGAAGGAAAAGCACGCACCACGTCTTCAATGACTCACGAGATCAGAATTCCGCTCAGCAAACGTTTGTGGCCTTTGAAATATGGTAATAATGAAAATTTATTACAAAAAGAATGTATCAGTATTTAATATTTAATATTTAAATGATATATGTATGTATTTTATCTTGGAAACGGCTTGGAATGTGGACGGATGTATGACTAGGGGGAGGCCGAAAAAAAGATGGATGGATTGTGTGAAAAATGATATTTATGTTAAAGGAGTGGCACCACATTTGACGAATGGTAGAGGAGAATAGAAGAAGAAGACATATTGTGCCGACACCACTTAGAGTGGGATAAGGGTAAGAGAATGATGATGATGATGATGATCTTGGTAACGGTACCGACAAATTTTGAAATTCAGCATGTAGGTTTTGGCAGAGAAAAATCGATCTATCTAGGTTTCATTTAACTTACATATATTTTAATATAAGTATTTTTTTTTAATTTCATTTTAAAATGTCGCTTTATACCTGTTCATTGTCGAGCATTAAAAAATGCCATAATATAGAATTGAATCCAAATGATATTTGATCCTGTTATATGCAAAGCTGTGATAGCCTAATCTGAACGGGTGGACCAAAAAAGTTCAATATCCATTGACTCCCTCAAGGCTACCGGCGCTTTCTTTCTTTTTTTATTTTGCATTGTTTTTATTCTTAAAAAAAATAACGAGCAAATTGTTTTTGCACACATATTAAAAGTAGAATAGACCACCCTCATTTCTTACCGAGGTGACATAAAAGGGGACAAAGGTTAGTTGACGTCAGGCGGCAACCGGTGAAACAAAATGATAAAACAAAAGTCCACACCCATGGTTTATGACTCAGACTGTATAAAAGCGTTAGGAAATCTGGAAAAACGAGACTCGACCGAGAGTCGTGAGTATGGAAGACCTTGGCACATAACTGACGAAAAAATATTCAAAGCACGCGGTTTACGTACCTAAACTCGCCGGTAAACATGCGGGTATCATTTTTTAACTAAGCATCATACGGCGAATCATATTGCTATTTTAGTGAAAATATTAATGTGCCTTTAATTTAAGCGTTAAAATATCCTCAACGCTGTACTAGATATATAGCAATGATTTTATTTACACTATATACATAAGCTCTTTATATATAAAGTGCAGAAAGTACTTCGTTTTTGGAGAGAAGGATTGGAGTTAAGACCTACCACGCTGCTCCAGTGCGGATTGGTAGGTTACACATATCTCTTATTTTGCTATAATCCGCGAAGAAGTAAAATAGAGAATAGATATCATTTTGCGATTTTGGTCGTGAAGTCTATCTCCTGATGATGCTTCGGTTGCGGGGCGAAACGATTGTTGAGTTTGTGATAGTGAACGTATATAGTGCTTGTGTATTGTGGTGGCGGTGGTGGAGGTTTGTGCATGTGTTTTTTTTTAAGAATCCTGTATGTATCAGGTATGCTAACCGATTGTCCATTTACATTTGGCATTATATATATTCTCTATTTTACTTCTTCGCGGATAATAGCAAAATAATTATTATTACTTTTGTAGCTATTATCAATTAGACATATACGTTTTACACGAAAACTCATAGGTGTCTGCCCGGATTTGAATTTGTGATCTTCTCGAAAGAGTCGCACGTTGCTACCACAGCTTAAAGCGCAGTAAAGTTTAGTATATAAGCTTAAATCGTGCCCCAAATTCATCAATATTTGTTAGAGTTGTTAGTTAACGGCGACAGATGGCAGCACTTGTACTTTATTTCGCGCTATTGTTTGTCGATTAAGTTTATATATAAGAGGATAAGTACCACGTGCCGACGTGTTATGGTTGTGAATTTTCTAGGGTCGTAATAAGTATTTCGTTTTGGTGTATGGTCTAAGTAAGGTCAAGTAATAATATAATCTTGATTCTTGAATGGTTAATACTTAATAGTACTTTAATCGTAATTCGCATCTTAAGGTGTTATATAAGCTATCGAAGGATTGTTCACAACAATATTGCTCTAATGCTCTAAACGTTCGGCTTAAAAGGATCAGTCAGACAAACAGATATTGCTATATCAACTATACTTAGTATTAAACAAAGTGCCCAAAAGCTATCTGTTTGTAAATGATCGATTTTCACCAAATCTACAAAATAGATTTTTGTTCAGTTTTTACTAAACGGTAGTGTTTCTTTCGCAAGGTTTAGGTTAATAGCATATTACGGTTTTATGTAAATTATGTTGAAGAGGTTGCGCAGTTATGTACTAGAGAATTGTACATCTACAAAAAAGTCCGCGACATCATGTCTCTATCGCTTAACGTTAAATCACAATAACTACTTTTAAGTTCAAAATAAGATTTCCACGCGGGCGAAGCCGAAAAGAAATCCCATTTTTCCTTCGGTACCAGGAAAAAACACATAATTGTACAAATACAACTCTCAGATAGAGTTCCCAGTTCTAGTATTTAATAATTTAAAGGCAATATATCCTCCTGCCCTTATCCCTCTAAGTGGGGTCGGCGCAACATGTTGTAACATGTTTCACTGAGTTTAAACGACCGGCCGCCTGCCTGACGTCAACTTACCTTAGTCGTATTTGACGACACCTCGGTAAGAAGTAGGGTGGTCTATTCTACTAAAACGGATGCGACACGGCGGGTCGACTTACCTTAGTCGCCTTTTACGACACCTCGGTAAGAAATGAGAGTGGTACTATTCTACTTAGCCGGATACCACACGGCTATTAATAATTTAAAGGCAACGTTTAGGAAAAATGTAAACCAAACCAAACAAGTTAAGATAAAGCGGTTTCATACTTTCCCCAATAATTAAAATTTTTGCGGAGTATAGTTTCATACAAAGTGAAAAAAAAAATTGAAACATCGTAACTAATTGTTATCGCTATCAGTGATTGCAAACGGTCTACAAATATAGACATGGCGCTTATCGGTCGCATAATCGCATCAGATCACACTTGGCCACAAGGTGCCGCAAATTCCAACATATAGTTCGCATAAAAGTTTCCTGTTGAGTCAGCCCGCGTTTAAGTTGCTACTCCACCACAAAAGGTTAGCGAAGATATATCAGATCTATAATAAACGGCAACAGTTCGAGATGATTTTAGTAAATTAACATAAGTAAACAAGAATGTAGAGGACGAAAACCTATGTGAACTTGGCAGCCGACTTTCGAAAAAAAATTGTTTGAAATTGCCGTCGGGTTCTGCATCGTTTGTACCCGTTTGTACCACTTTTAGTTTCGTTTGTACCTCAAACCGAAAAAAGTTACAGAATTTTCAAAATTGGTCCCGCAGCCCACTTTAGAAAATCATAATTATTTCAACGGGGTCTGATTCGGGGTCGTTTGTACCCGTTTGTACCGCCTTTACTTTTAAATTATCTGAAAACCCAAAAAAGATACAGCGATTTGAAAATGTTGAAAACCAAAGATAGAATATTTCCGTTAATTCTAAAGATATTTCAATTCTGCAAACGGAGATCGATAGGCGCAGGCGCCGTGAGGATTGTACCGCCTTGCGTTTCTTCCGAATCTCAAACCGAAAAAAATCCGAGCATTTTGAAAATTTGAAAAAATTATTTTTTTCCACATTTTTGGAAATTTGAAAATCTGAAGTCGGGGATCGACGCGCAATCGTTTGTACCCGTAGAAATCACTTTCGTTTTCGTTTGAACCTCAAACCAAAAAAATTTAAGAGCGTTTTCAATTTTGAAAAACCAAAGATAGAATATTTCCGATAATTTTTGAGATATTTCAATTCTGCAAACGGCGATTGGTAGGCGCCAGCGCCGTGAGGATTGTACCGCCTTGCGTTTCTTCCGAATCTCAAACCGAAAAAAAATTAGAGCATTTTGAAAATTTGAAAAAATTATTTTTTCCAATTTTTTGGAAACACGAAAATCTGAAGATGGGGATCGACGCGCAATCGTTTGTACCCGTAGAAATCACTTTCGTTTTCGTTTGAACTTCAAACCAAAAAAATTTAAGAGCGTTTTCAATTTTGAAAAACCAAAGATAAAATATTTCCGTTAATTCTAAAGATATTTCAATTCTGCAAATGGGGATCGGTAGGCGCCGGCACCGTGAGGATTGTACCGCCTTGCGTTTCTTCCGAATCTCAAACCGAAAAAAATCCGATCATTTTGAAAATTTGAAAAAATTATTTTTTTCCACATTTTTGGAAATTTGAAAATCTGAAGTCGGGGATCGACGCGCAATCGTTTGTACCCGTAGAAATCACTTTCGTTTTCGTTTGAACCTCAAACCAAAAAAATTTAAGAGCGTTTTTAATTTTGAAAAACCAAAGATAGAATATTTCCGTTAACTTTTGAGATATTTCAATTCTGCAAACGGGGATCGGTAGGCGCCGGCGCCGTGAGGATTGTACTGCCTTGCGTTTCTTCTGAATCTCAAACCGAGAAAAAATTAGAGCATTTTGAAAATTTGAAAAAATTATTTTTTCCAAATTTTTGGAAATACGAAAATCTGAAGACGGGGATCGACGTGCAATCGTTTGTACCCGTAGAAATCACTTTCGTTTTCGTTTGAACCTCAAACCAAAAAAATTTAAGAGCGTTTTCAATTTTGAAAAACCAAAGATAGAATATTTCCGTTAATTCTAAAGATATTTCAATTCTGCAAACGGAGATCGGTAGGCGCCGGCGCCGTGAGGATTGTACCGCCTTGCGTTTCTTCCGAATCTCAAACCGAAAAAAAATTAGAGCATTTTGAAAATTTGAAAAAATTATTTTTTCCAATTTTTTGGAAACACGAAAATCTGAAGATGGGGATCGACGCGCAATCGTTTGTACCCGTAGAAATCACTTTCGTTTTCGTTTGAACTTCAAACCAAAAAAATTTAAGAGCGTTTTCAATTTTGAAAAACCAAAGATAGAATATTTCCGTTAATTTTTGAGATATTTCAATTCTGCAAACGGCGATTGGTAGGCGCCGGTGCCGTGAGGATTGTACCGCCTTGCGTTTCTTCCGAATCTCAAACCGAAAAATAATTAGAGCATTTTGAAAATTTGAAAAAATTATTTTTTCCAATTTTTTGGAAACACGAAAATCTGAAGATGGGGATCGACGCGCAATCGTTTGTACCCGTAGAAATCACTTTCGTTTTCGTTTGAACTTCAAACCAAAACAATTTAAGAGCGTTTTCAATTTTGAAAAACCAAAGATAGAATATTTTCGTTAATTCTAACTTTTCAAAGGGGGATCGGTATGTGACGATGACTCCAATTTATATTTTGACAATATTTAACATAGATCGTCTTATTTATTTTAAAACTTACCATTATAATCCATTCCTTTGTCATACCACATTTTTCCTCATTTCTTTGATTACACTCACATTAACTATTTAATCATGAATCTTCCGATCTTTTACACTGACTCAATACATGTATGCACTCGATTGGCAATTAGTTTACACATACGGGTAAAATGACTCGCCCCTTACACGCAAAACTCATTAAATGTATTGCTGATCATTAGTTTCGCAGAACTCACTATCTTATCACGTGCAGCCGCACAATTTCCATTGCACGATGACGATACAACCCCACCGCAAATCCAGCCTCTTGATGCCTCTCGATCCATTTACCTGGACACTAATACTCGCCTCCTCTGTTTTCCAGATTTCATGACTTTTCGGCAAACTTGTTTTTTAAACATGCCAAATCTGCATATACATTTTAATTTTTGGCTTACATAAATGGATTAATTTCATAGCTCTCCAGTCCGATGAGGTTCACATGCAAGCTGGCCTGCACATCTGGTGATTCCATTATTGCCACCAATGCCTTGAGAAATATAGTGAATTGTTTTATCATTTTGTCCACATGACGGTCTATTCGGCAGGACTGCCATCAATATCCAATTCAGATGTTGGTCGTAAGTTATCCATCCATTACAATTCATTTTTTTACACACCGCGTTATTTTTAATATTTTTTATTTATTTTATTTATATATACTTTATTGTACACCACATTTTAAAAATGCACAAAAGGCGGCTTTACCGCTTATAAGCGATTTCTTCCAGACAACCTATAAAATAGGAAAACTGTTAAGCACATTAACATTAGTAACCGTATATTCACTCTTAAATAACATAAAAACTTATGAAGTTCGTACACCGCTGTCACCACGTAATGAATCAACGCTTGCTTGTTTGTGACTGACTTATTATTTGCTTACCTACATAACAGCTTCATACACTACAATAGAGTCATAAAAAATAAAGGTTTCTGTTGTCTAAGCGGCTACGCAATATTTTACTCATAAAAAATAAAGATAAAATATTGCCAGCTGAGGATTCCCTATCACATTATTGTTTTTTTTTTTTTCTTCATATATTTATTACAATATATACTTATTATAAACAATGTCCCAAAATAGCTGTCTCTCTGTATGTGATCGATTTTCTCATAATATATTGAACAGATTTTTGTACGGTTTTTACTAAAAGGTACAGAAAGTCTTCCGAGAGATTTAGATTGATGATTTTATTTATTTATCGAAACAATAACTTTTTTGTAAATTTAGAGATCGCGCATTTTTGAATTAAATCGCCTGCTTGATGTTTTAGGCAAGTGATTGATGTTTAAACCAACAGAGGTATATATACTAAAGGAATTTACTAGAAAATGTTCACATAGTTCTAATCTTACAAAAATGTCCGTAATGGCATGTTCTATCTCTTATGATTACCTGAAAATAATTTCTTTTATGTAAAAAAAATAAGTAAAATATATAGCTTTATTTACATGGGAAAATCTTTGTGACACTAATTTCTAGGCGGGCGAAGCCGTAGGCTCGCCTAGCTTACCTTATTTATAGAATTAGGCGTTACTTTGCGGAGGTTTGTAATGCATGTGTTTTTTCGTATCCTGCAAATATAATTTTATTCTCACTTCTGTACAATATTAGCCTTAATAATTTAACGCCGTGTGGTATCCGGCTGAATAGAATAGTACCACCCTCTTTTCTTACCGAGGTGTCGTAAAAGGCGACTAAGGTAAGACGACCCGCCGTGTGGTATCCGGCTGAGTAGAATACACCAACCTCATTTCTTACCGAGGTGTCGTAAAAGGCGACTAAGGTAAGTTGACCCACCGTGTGGTTTCCGGTTTAGTAGAATAGACCACCCTCTTACCGAGGTGTCGTAAAATACGACTAAGGTAAGTTGATGTCAGGCAGGCGGCCGGTCGTAAAAACGTAGCCAAATCATATGACAACATGTTTATAACATGCTGTGCCGACCCCACTTAGAGTGGGATAAGGGCAGGAGGATGATGATTAGCCTTAATAATTTACTGAGAATACTGGTTTTAATGGAATATATTTCAAGATTGATAAGAAGAAATATGAAAGACTAATAGTAGCAAAAAGCGCTGCTTGCAGGGTAATAAGACGTGGAATTTGTTTTACTTTCTGTAGCTCTTATGAGTCATACGGAAGGCTTAGTGACGCACCACTTATGTATTGATAATATTTGTAATATTGATATTGATCGATTTTTATGTTATGAAAAAAGTAACAACGTAAAATAAAACAATGATTTATATAAAATAATTAATCGGCAACATCCAAATGTCAAATGACTCCATAAAAGCACATAAAACATATATTTGTATTTATACATTCTTAACTAAATTAATAAATGAATGAGATCTCGATAACTTAAAAACCTCAAAAAATAATCTGTTCCTTCCCCTCAGATCCCAAATCCTCTAATACAATAAATATGCAACCAAACCTATATCTAAACCAAACCTATATATAATGATTTCAATTTGTTTCTCAATTTCTTAAATAAATGTTTCGACGCACTATTTTGCAGATAGTTTAATTAATTAAACTATCTGCCATTTCCAGTTATTTCGAATGGAATGTGCAAAAAAATAAACTTCGGAATTTATTACTTACACGTGTTCACCAATTGTCTAAAAGATACTTAGTTTTAAGGTGTCTTGAAGCGGCGGTGGTAAGAATCGATTTTTGAGATTCCTCAATTTTGTAAAATTAGATCGGTAGGTGACAGTGATGTGGGGTTTGTAGTACGACAGAGATTACAACAAATTTCTTATTTTATTACACCGAGGGAAGCGCTTCTTGATACAAATAGTCTCTTAAATTCCTTCTATTCGATCTTTACAAATGTTCCTTTAAAATCAGTAATCTCAGTAAATTTGAAGGCTTATAATGTATAAAACAAGAATAAAATTAATTTGCTATAATGGGCGATAAAGTAAATAGAAAGTATATACATAATGTAGTAACATGTAGAGTGGACTATCCGTTTTCAGACCAATACATGCAGGAGAAAAATAAATGCACTACAAACCTCCGCAACGTAACGCCAATTCTATATATTAGCTAATGTAATACCTAATAAGTATATATCAGAAAAGAAACCAAAACAATAGGTTTGAAGTAAATCCTGGGCCGGTATTATTGTTTGTCTTCGTAATGCGTAAAATATTGCATGGCTGCTTTGACAACAGATGTCTTTATTTTTATGACTCAGAACGAAACTAATGTTTTGACGTAAACAATTAACAAAGCTTGTTGATTTTTTTAAACAAACTCGCTGCTAAAGTACCTTTAGAGTAAGTAGGTACAGAGGGGATACAGCCGACTTGTGTACATAGTCTTGCGCTGACTGCTAACAGCGAGTGACCACCTTGGAACTTATAGCTGCTCTCGTGAGAAAAATGTACAACCTATGAGAACTTTATATGTGAAAATGATAAAAATAATTCACTATATTTCTCAAGGCATTGGTGGTGATAATGGAATCGCCCCATGTGCAGGCCGGTTAGCTTGTGAACCACATCGGACTGGAGGGCTATGAAATATATCCGTTTATGTACGCCAAAGGTGAAAATGTAGATGCAGATTTGGAATGTTAAAAAAACAAGTTTGCCGAAAAGCCATGAAATCTGGCAAATAGAGGATGCGAGTGCTAGTGTCCAGGAAGATGGATCGGAATGATAAAGAGGCGTCAAGAGGCTGGATTTGCGATTGTGGTGCACCATCGTCGAGGCGACCGCAAGGGCTCGGCAACCGCATTGCTGGCGGCATGCGCGCCCCGTGTGCCACGCGCCGCCATGCAATGGAAATTGTTATCACGTGCATAACATAGTGAGTTCTGCGAAACTAGTGATTAGCAATTAATTTAATGAGTTTTGCGTGAAAGGGGCGAGTCATTTTACCCGTGTGTGTAAACTAATTGCCAATCGAGTGCATATTTGCATTGTGTCAGTGTAAAAGATCGGGAGATTTATGATTAAATAGTTAATGTGAGTGTAATCAAAGAAAGGAGGAAAAATGTGGTATGACAAAGGAATGGACTATAATGGTAAGTTTAAAAATAAATAGACGATCTATGTTAAATATTATCAAAATAAGAATTGGAGTCAACGACACATGCCAATCACCATAAAGTGATTTCTACGGGTACAAACGATTGCGCGTCGATTCCCGTCTTCAGATTTTCGTATTTCCAAAAATTTGGAAAAAATAATTTTTTCAAATTTTCAAAATGCTCTAATTTTTTCTCGGTTTGAGATTCGGAAGAAACGCAAGGCGGTACAATCCTCACGGCGCCGGCGCCTACCGATCTCCGTTTGCAGAATTGAAATATCTTTAGAATTAACGGAAATATCCTATCTTTGGTTTTTCAAAATTGAAAACGCTCTTAAATTTTTTTGGTTTGAGGTTCAAACGAAAACGAAAGTGATTTCTACGGGTACAAACGATTGCGCGTCGATTCCCGTCTTCAGATTTTCAAATTTCCAAAAATTTGGAAAAAATAATTTTTTCAAATTTTCAAAATGCTCTAATTTTTTCTCGGTTTGAGATTCGGAAGAAACGCAAGGCGGGGGGACAATCCTCACGGCGCCGGCGCCTACCGATCCCCGTTTGCAGAATTGAAATATCTCAAAAGTTAACGAAAATATTCTATCTTTGGTTTTTCTAAATTGAAAACGCTCTTGAATTGTTTTGGTTTGAGGTTCAAACGAAAACGAAAGTGATTTCTACGGGTACAAACGATTGCGCGTCGATCGCCGTCTTCAGATTTTCGTATTTCCAAAAATTTGGAAAAAATAATTTTTTCAAATTTTCAAAATGCTCTAATTTTTTTTCGGTTTGAGATTCGGAAGAAACGCAAGGCGGTACAATCCTCACGGCGCCGGCGCCTACCGATCCCCGTTTGCAGAATTGAAATATCTTTAGAATTATCGGAAATATTCTATCTTTGGTTTTTCAAAATTGAAAACGCTCTTAAATTTTTTTGGTTTGAGGTTCAAACGAAAAAGAAAGTGATTTCTACGGGTGCGAACGATTGCGCGTCGATCCCCGTCTTCAGATTTTTGGTATTTCCAAAAAATTGGAAAAAATAATTTTTTCAAATTTTCAAAATGCTCTAATTTTTTTTCGGTTTGAGATTCGGAAGAAACGCAAGGCGGTACAATCCTCACGGCGCTGGCGCCTACCGATCCCCGTTTGCAGAATTGAAATATCTTTAGAATTAACGGAAATATTCTATCTTTGGTTTTTCAAAATTGAAAACGCTCTTAAATTTTTTTGGTTTGAAGTTCAAACGAAAACGAAAGTGATTTCTACGGGTACAAACGATTGTGCGTCGATCCCCGTCTTCAGATTTTCGTGTTTCCAAAAAATTGGAAGAAATAATTTTTTCAAATTTTCAAAATGCTCTAATTTTTTTTCGGTTTGAGATTCGGAAGAAACGCAAAGCGGTACAATCCTCACGGCACCGGCGCCTACCTATCCCCGTTTGCAGAATTGAAATATCTTTATAATTAACGGAAATATTCTATCTTTGGTTTTTCAAAATTGAAAACGCTCTTAAATTTTTTTGGTTTGAAGTTCAAACGAAAACGAAAAGGATTTCTACGGGTACAAATGATTGCGCGTCGATCCCCGTCTTCAGATTTTAAAATTTCCAAAAATTTGGAAAAAATATTTTTTTCAAATTTTCAAAATGCTCTAATTATTTTTCGGTTTGAGATTCGGAAGAAACGCAAGGCGGTACAATCCTCACGGCGCTGGCGCCTACCAATCGCCATTTGCAGAATTGAAATATCTCAAAAATTAACGGAAATATTCTATCTTTGGTTTTTCAAAATTGAAAACGCTCTTAAATTTTTTTGGTTTGAGGTTCAAACGAAAACGAAAGTGATTTCTACGGATACAAACGATTGCGCGTCGATCTCCATCTTCTGATTTTAAAATTTCCAAAAATTTGAAAAAAATATTTTTTTCAAATTTTCAAAATGCTCTAATTTTTTTTCGGTTTGAGATTCGGAAGAAACGCAAGGCGGTACAATCCTCACGGCGCCGGCGCCTACCGATCTCCGTTTGCAGAATTGAAATATCTTTAGAATTAACGGAAATATTCTATCTTTGGTTTTTCAAAATTGAAAACGCTCTTAAATTTTTTTGGTTTGAAGTTCAAACGAAAACGAAAAGGATTTCTACGGGTTCAAACGATTGCGCGTCGATCCCCATCTTCAGATTTTCGTGTTTCCAAAAATTTGGAAAAAATAATTTTTTTAAAATTTTCAAAATGCACTAATTTTTTTTCGGTTTGAGATTCGGAAGAAACGCAAGGCGGTACAATACTCACGGCGCCGGCGCCTACTGATACCCGTTTGCAGAATTCAAATATCTTTAGAATTAACGGAAATATTCTATCTTTGGTTTTTCAAAATTGAAAACGCTCTTAAATTTTTTTGGTTTGAGGTTCAAACGAAAACGAAAGTGATTTCTACGGGTACAAACGATTGCACGTCGATCCCCGTCTTCAGATTTTCGTATTTCCAAAAATTTGGAATAAAATAATTTTTTCAAATTTTCAAAATGCTCTAATTTTTTCTCGGTTTGAGATTCGGAAGAAACGCAAGGCGGTACAATCCTCACGGCGCTGGCGCCTACCGATCTCCGTTTGCAGAATTGAAATATCTTTAGAATTAACGGAAATATTCTATCTTTGGTTTTTCAAAATTGAAAACGCTCTTAAATTTTTTTGGTTTGAGGTTCAAACGAAAACGAAAGTGATTTCTACGGGTACAAACGATTGCGCGTCGATCCCCGTCTTCAGATTTTCGTATTTCCAAAAATTTGGAAAAAATAATTTTTTCAAATTTTCAAAATGCTCTAATTTTTTCTCGGTTTGAGATTTGGAAGAAACGCAAGGTGGTACAATCCTCACGGCGCCGGCGCCTACCGATCTCCGTTTGCAGAATTGAAATATCTTTAGAATTAACGGAAATATTCTATCTTTGGTTTTTCAAAATTGAAAACGCTCTTAAATTTTTTTGGTTTGAGGTTCAAACGAAAACGAAAGTGATTTCTACGGGTACAAACGATTGCGCGTCGATCCCCGTCTTCAGATTTTTGGTATTTCCAAAAAATTGGAAAAAATAATTTTTTCAAATTTTCAAAATGCTCTAATTTTTTTTCGGTTTGAGATTCGGAAGAAACGCAAGGCGGTACAATCCTCACGGCGCCGGCGCCTACCGATCCCCGTTTGCAGAATTGAAATATGTTTAGAATTAACGGAAATATTCTATCTTTGGTTTTTCAAAATTGAAAACGCTCTTAAATTTTTTTGGTTTGAAGTTCAAACGAAAACGAAAGTGATTTCTACGGGTACAAACGATTGTGCGTCGATCCCCGTCTTCCGATTTTCAAATTTCCAAAAATGTGGAAAAAAATAATTTTTTCAAATTTTCAAAATGCTCGGATTTTTTTCGGTTTGAGATTCGGAAGAAACGCAAGGCGGTACAATCCTCACGGCGCCGGCGCCTACCGATCTGCAGTTTGCAGAATTGAAATATCTTTAGAATTAACGGAAATATTCTATCTTTGGTTTTCAACATTTTCAAATCGCTGTATCTTTTTTGGGTTTTCAGATAATTTAAAAGTAAAGGCGGTACAAACGGGTACAAACGATCCCGAATCAGACCCCGTTGAAATAATTATGATTTTCTAAAGTGGGCTGCGGGACCAATTTTGAAAATTCTGTAACTTTTTTTGGTTTGAGGTACAAACGAAACTAAAAGTGGTACAAACGGGTACAAACGATGCAGAACCCGACGGCAATTTCAAACAATTTTTTTTCGAAAGTCGGCTGCCAAGTTCACATAGGTAGGACGAAAGGAATCAAAACACTTGACTCTTTAATAGAGCGCTTCGAAAAGTGAGCTTTTATGAAATTTAAATGAGTTAATCTTGTGTGTTTGTGTGTGTGTGCGTGCGTGCGTGTGCGTGCGTGCGTGTGTGTATATTTCGAATCTCTGAAGCAACTCCGACGATTTTCATGAAATTCAGCATGTAGGGGGTTTGGGATACAAAAATCGATCTTCGTTTCATTTAAAAAAAAATGTCCGTTTATCCCTGTTTTCGGGAAAATGCTAAAATTTATGTTGAATTCAAAAGATAATTTTCGCATTTAAATGTCAAGTCACGATAGCTCATTTGGGGAACGGGCGATCTAGAAAAGTGAAAATGCCTAGGTTCGAGCCCCACCATCCATTCATATTTTTATTATGCTTATTTTACAGTTCAGTTCAATCACGTGTAGCGTGTAGCGTGTTGTGCTTTCTTTAAAAGATAATAATAAATTTATATAAGGTAAGCGCACTAGTAACAGAACATATATCATCAGCTGACCGTTTTGTATAAAATTTTAAATAATAAGCGTTTTGTTTGTTATAGCTAATAAAAAATAAATTGTAATTACCTGTTTCCATTTATTAACAACTGCCCAAAAGCTCAGAACTGTAGCCCATTTATAATATTTAAAATTTAATATTACATACTAATTAATATTTAATATCTGGGTGACCGAGCTTCGCTCGGTAATTTTTTACAAAAAAACTTTAAAAAAAGAAAAAAACAATTATTTCTTTGGGATCGATCCTTGGCACTCACATTTCTCGAGGCTGCCCGCTAATCGAATAAGCTACGTCGACTTGACAGTTAATGGCGAAAATTCAATTCAATATAAATTTTAGTGTTTTTTAATGCCCAAAAATAGGGATAAAACAATATTTTTTTTTTACATAAAACCTAGCTAGATCAATTTTTCTCCCCCAAAACCTCCTGCATGCTGAATTTCAGGAAAATCGTTGGAGCCGTTTCCGAGATTCGGAAAATATATATATATACAAGATTAACTCATTTAAATATTAAGATTAATTAGCTTCAACAAACAAAACGTGGTCAATGACTAGTGCCCTTACCTTAAATATTGTTATGCATATTGTTTATTAGCGTATATATTTATTAGCGTAGAAATGACAATGGTTTTGCAAAGTTGCTTGGAAGCGAACGTTGTTTCTTTCAGGTGATGGTATGGATGAATGTAGCCGTTGAGTGACGTTCTGGCGCGTGATTGGTTGAGTGGAGGATTGATTGATTGGTGACCCGGTGACCCGTGACGCAGACGCTCAAACACATATATTACTTGAATAGTTTATTTTTAGCCGTGTGGTATCCGGCTGAATAGAATAGTACCACCCTCATTTTTTACCGAGGTGTCGTAAACGGTGACTAAAGTAAGTCGACCCGCAGTGTGGTATCCGGCTGAGTAGAATAGACCACCCCCATTTCTTACCCAGGTGTCATAAAAGGCGACTAAGGTAAGTTGACCCACCATGTGGTATCCGGTTTAGTTAGAATAGACCACCCTCTTTCTCACCGGGGTGTTGTAAAATACGACTGAGGTAAGTTGACTTCAGGCATGCGGCCGGTCGTAAAACCGCAGGCAAATCATATGACAGCATGTTTATAACATGTTGTGCCGACCCCACTTAGAGTGGGATAAGGACAAGAACATGATGATGATGATTTGAATAGTTTATTTTGTTTAATTGAATACGTTTTTTTGTCCTTTGTATGTACCTAATAAAATTAAAAAGTAGAATTTTCGAACCCTGGAACCTATCTTCAAACCTTTGAGGTATTGGTGTACTGATTTGTAAATTACTGAACAAATCTTAATATAAATTGCAACGGAAAACTAACAAAATAAAACTAACAAAGTGCTACCGTTTTCGCTGCAAACGACAGACGAGGTAATCCTTATCTATCGCCTACATGTCGTATTCTGTATTAAAACCTTTAACTGTATTAAGTAAAGGTTCAATTTCGCGTGTATTTGTTATTTGTGAGTCATATTAAACATTTATGGGTACGAAGGTTTGTTGTACGTGACTTGTGTAGTTAGCCATATTTGGTTATTTAGTGTCGTGCTCAAAATACGCGGAGTGGATTTGTGCAATTTTATAATGACTTGTATACTTATCGAACACCTGTATATACAAACTTCAATGCCAATGATTGGCCTGTTGGCAAAGTTGGGAATAATCTTGTATTCTCTTATTCGTACGGAAAAATGTCCATATTTATAAGACGAAATTTTTAGCCGTGTGGTATTCGGTTGAGTAGAATAGACTAACCTTATTTCTTACCGAGGTGTCGTAAGGGGCGACTAAGGTAAGTCGACACAAAGTCGACCCACCGTGTGGTATTAGGTTGAGTAGAATAGACCAACCTCTTTCTTACCGAGGTGTCGCAAAAGACGACTAAGATTAGTTGGCCGGTCGTAAAATACCTAGTATCAACTCATCATGTGACAACATGTTTAAAACATGTTGTGCCGACCCCACTTAGAGTGGGTAAGGTTAAGAGAATGATAATGATGTATACGCAGAAATTTCATAGACATACGAGAGGTCACAGAAATCTTGTGATAACTGTGTCGCGAATCAGCAGATTTAGCGACTCATTCGATAGTCTCGGTATTCGCTTCTACAACAAAATTCCGCAATCCATACTAGACCAATCTACAGAAAGATTTAAATGAAGTTAAGAGATATGGTTAAACGTAAAGCATATTACAAAATTGAAGTTTATTTGGATGATAAAAAAGTCTTGATTTGAAAATCCTTTCAGCTTCTCACAAGACTCCGGTTTAATTATGTAAAATTGAAAATATTTAGAAGATTGACCGCCGAGTTTCTTTCTGGTTTTTCGATCGAAAAAAACTTATGTAACTTAACAATATATGTAATTACGCATTTTTTCATGGAATGAAAATATGAAAGCATGAATATCGCAAGGGAATTCTTGGATTAAGTTTAACCTACTAATCCCTGTTGGAGCAACATGGTTGGTCTAAGCCCCAACCATTATCTCCAAACGGAGAGAGGTGGCCTATCCCCAGCAGTGGGATAGAAATAGGCCGTTACTTTAGACAAAAAAAAGAAAATCTATCTCTTCTTCTTCTTCTTTCTCAACCGGTGGACGTCCACTGCGGAACATAGGTCTCCTAAAGGGATCGCCACAATCCACGATTTTGTGCCGCTTGTATCCAGCGGCTACCCGCGACCTTTTTGAGGTCGTCAGTCCAACTCGTTGGGGGTCTACCAACGCTGCGCTATCCGGTGCGAGGTCGCCATTCCAGCACCTTAGGACCCCAACGCCCATCGGTTCTACGTACTACGTGCCCCGCCCATTGCCGCGATGCGATGAGCTATGTCGGCTTCATTTCTGATTTGATCACGTAGAGACACTCCGAGCATAGCCCGTTCCATCGCCCGCTGAGTGACTCAGAGCTTTCTTGTGAGGCCCATAGTCGCTGAATTTATATCTAACAAGTGATTACCACATATCGCTGCCGACCATTCAACTGTCGCCTGTGCAGGATACCATTTTTCCCATATCGTCTTCCGCTGATATGAACTACTGCATCGCCTATTTTATAAAAGTAGATGTAGAGAGGTATTCCACAGAACGTAAAAATATTTTGTTATAATCCGCGTTTTATAAGAAAATCTATAATACACTCAATGTAGGAAGCACAGCCGATTCTTATACCTTATACATGCAAGATTAGTATTCGAACCTACCATAATCCATCACCACATTACATATTTAAGCTAATAAGCTCGTAATCTTAGGCCCTGTTTCATAAGTTACTGATAAAGTGTCGGATAGTAACCGACAAATAAACTAAGTAGCAGATAAATTTCTCTAAAAAGAGACTCTAAAAAGTGAAAAATTAAAAAAAAAATCACGGCCATTTGAAATAGGTATTTGCTATCCAGCAGATAAACAAAATAACAGCCACATGATCTACCTTTTAACTTATTAGGGACTTTAAGTACTTAATCAGCTATCAGAAACCTGAGAAACGCAAAATTCCGAGATATGTGTCAGATATGTTCCGAATAAGCTAACTGACAGGTTATTGGTAACTTGTGAAACAGGCCCTAAGGATAGTAAAGTAAAAATATAGTTAACTCCTTTACTATATAAGGTTCGTTGTTAATAAAATGGTTGCAAACTATACAGATAATATCAGTGTGGTGTGTAAGAGACCTTACGAAGATTGTGCGGTTCAAGTGAGGGTAGTTAACGAAAATAATGACTGTGGTACTCGGGAACTAAGCGCGCTCAAATAATGACTGTGGTACTCGGGAACTAAGCACCGTGGCGCTCCAGTCAGTTCGTGACCACGGTGGATGCAACTCAGCCGAAACATCGAACCTTATACAAATTTAACTCGATTTTTTCGCAATGTGACCCGTATGTTTTTTAAATAAGTTAATCTTGTATGTTCGGAATCTCGGAAACGGCTCCAACGATTTTCCTGAAATTCGAAATTCGTTAGGTTTCATTTACGAAAAATTTTTTATCCCTGTTTTGGGAAACTGCTAAAATTTACGTTGAATTCAAAAGACAATTTTCACTGTCAAATGTTAAGTCATTGTAGCTTATTTGGGGAACGGGCGGTCTAGAGAGGTGAAAATACCTAGGTTCAAGCCCCACCTGCCCAATTTTTTTTTTTAATTTTCTTTTTCTTTCAATATTCGTTTTTTCAAATTTTTTATATCTTTTAAAAAAATTTACTGGGTTTCCGAGCAAGGCTCGATCACCCAGTACTAATACATACTTATCCACTTCTGACGTCACCGGGTGCCGTATCTAATCTCTGAACATATCAGTAAACAAGCCAGATTGTAGATTAAGTCGCGTGACAGAATTGGACCAGCCCATTAAGACGTCGTATTACAATATAATCTATGTTAAATAGGTAAATAAAAAAACCTAAAAGCGAAGATGTATCAGATCTATAATAAAAGTCAACAATTCGAGATAATTCTTAGCCGTGTGGTATCCAGTTAAGTAGAAAAGTGACAGTTAAGCAAAAATGTCCGAAAACAGAGATAAAACGGTTTTTTTTCTACATAAAACCTAGCTAGATCGATTTTTCTCCCCCAAAACTCCCTAGGTACATGCTGAATTCCAGGAAAATCGTTGGAGCCAAACCTCCACCACCGTTCACTATTAAAAACTGAACAATCGTTTCGGCCGTGTGGTATCCGGCTGAATAGAATAGTACCACCCTCATTTCTTACCGAGATGTCGTAAAAGGCGACTAAGGTAAGTCGACCCGCCGTGTGTTATGCGGCTGAGTACAAACGTCGTAAAAGGCGACTTCCCTCTCATTATTTATTCCAAGGCAGCGTACTTGGTCCCACCCTATTCTTAGCCTACATTAACCCTCTTTGCAACCTCACCCTGCCAGGCGGACACATATTTTGTTTTGCGGATGACACTGCAGTAATATTTGATGGTCTAGATTGGAATGAAGTAAAAGCATTTGCTGAAACTGGTGTTAGTATAATTACATCATGGCTCGAGAACAATTTACTGACAGTAAACATTAACAAAACAAAATATGTATGTTTTAGCATCACTAAAAAGCAGACCCCTCCATCTAACTTTAATCTACCTATTCATACTTACCCTTGTAATAGAAATTATAACTTTAGAAACTGTCATTGTAGTTCTTTGTCCAAAGAGGCAACTGTAAAATACTTAGGTGTAACTATAGACGAACACCTTAATTGGTCAGCAAATATACATAGCATTTCTTGTAGAATCAAGAAGCTAATACCAATATTTAGAAATCTAAGAGATTTTGCGCCTATTAAGACTACTTTAATGGTTTACAAGTCCCTTTGTCTACCAATTATGACATATTGTATCAGTGCATGGGGTGGGACTGCAAAAACACACTTAATACAGCTCGAACGAGCCAATAGAACTCTCTTGAAGACGATCTTTAAGAAATCATTCCTATACCCATCTAATAACTTGTATAAAGAAACGAACTTATTCAATGTCCGTCAACACTATTTAAATCTATTAATCCAACGTTATCACTCCCACAGCGTACCCTACCTAATTCCAAAAAATAAAAGGACAATTAAATATCCAATACCTAGAAAAAATACATGTTTCGGTCAATCCCAATTCGAATTTAAAGCTCCGCAAATATACAACAGTTTTAGTAAAAGCCATAAGGATTTACACAAAATAAATAAATTTAATCTAAAAAAACTAATCTCAAATTGGCTTCTAGGCCACACATATGATGACACTGAGAATATTCTAAAAATAACAAAATAATATCAATCTAAAAGATACATATATATACATATACATATACATTATTTAGTCATGCACCCACATACGTACGCATAGACTTTCGCACACATATTTCCACACATACGAATATGAACATACACACGACAAATAAACAACTTACTCATACATTTTCATGCACGGACTCACACTCGCACGCGCGCACACACAGACAACACACGCACGCACACACACACACAAACACAAACACACACACACACACACATACACACACACACACACACACACACACACACACACACAACCTCACTCAATACACACTTTTTTTGCATATAAATAGACACATCCGAAATTTTTTGTAATAATGGAAGGAACTGCCTTCTGTGATACAGGGTTTGCCTAGTACAGAGGGTAGTGTAAATCTGTAAATTAATGTTAAATTTAAGGTGTCTAATAAAGGATTATTATTATTATTATTATTATTATTATTATTATTGTGACACAAACTTACAGACCCCTCCCCTATTCTATTATAATAATTCTATATGTAATATAGACATAGCTTTTTGCACCAGCGGTTAAAAAAGGCAATAGTCATATCAGTCAAATAAATTACAGTAAAATGAAAAACCAACATTATTTCATAACGAGCAAATTCCACCACAAATGCTAAAATCATAAGGTTCAAAATTGACTGGTGTTCCTTTGGTCCTTGCGGCCGGATACGGTCGGATGGGTGTGACGCATCGGACACTCACCGTGCAATTGTTTTTATTGTAGCGGATATGTTGCCTACTAATGGCTTTTTCAATTTCTTTCGAGTTGGAATGCAAATATGCTCGTTTGTGCGCCATGATCGGCGGAGTTTTTTATTTTAACTTTATTACGCTACAAAATAGTAACTCATTGAAGTTAGAAGTGTGTACACATAATCTATTAATGGTAGGTAGTCACACTGGCTTTGATCTGAAATTATATTGAAAATAAATAAATAAGGAGATTCGTCCTTGTCGACGCCGACACTATGTGCTTTCATGATCTTCTCTTTGGGTTTAGGGCAGCGATGAAACCGACAGAAATTTTGGTAATACGTATAATTTAGCGAATTACAAAGATAGGAAATATTACAAAATAGGATATCAATTTTTGAATTTAAACTATCGTGAGTGGAATTCATAATTAATATATAGAAACCGGCTATGCTCACGTGTTATTTTATCGGATGAGCCCGACTAGAAGCCCATACTAGTTTCAAGCCCTAGTTTCAGTTCCCGCCGCGATAGCGCCGCGTAAAGTAACACGTGAGTATAGCCGGTTTCTATACATTAATTAAAAATAGGATATACTATAGGTTGTCGTTCTCAGATTTGAATTTTTGCGTCTGACAGTTTGGCAGCTGATTGTCAATCAGACTAACATGGATAGCCAATCACACTCGCTGTGCGCTGGCGATCCGTTTTGGCCGCGACAGTCCTATATTTACTTCTTTCATTCGTTTATTTACATTCATACGTGTGGTATCCGGCTGAGTAGAATAGACCACCCTGTATTTTACCGATTTGTCGTAAAGGGCAACTAAGGTAATAAAATGTAAATCTGACAATTGTATTATCTTTAATATTTATATTTATATTTTAAATTAGAATAAAAAAAGGATAAAAGCGCGGTTACACGTGGAAACGATCCAAGGTTTTGAACTTTTTTGATTCACTCGTTACCATTAGGCTATCACAGCTTTGAGTTTCACATTATTGCATATATTGCTTAATGTCGACCGCTCAAACCATGGATCACTCCCGGTTTAGTTAAGTGTATACGGAACCGCGATAAATTACATTCGAAGGCGCGTAAATTTCCTGATAATCAATCTATTCAATTAACTTACAAGAGGTATAGAAATTTTTGCAATCAGTTATTAAAAAAACTTAAAAGACATTACGAACGGTCAGAGCTGGAAAAAGCCACCAACAATTCGGGCAAAACCTGGCAGATCATTAAAAAAATCGCTGATGTATATAGTGATAAGCAATCTTCCAGGCCGCTTTTATCGATAGAAAGTACACCTATGAAATCAGTTAATGCAGTCAACTCTTATTTTTCGAACGTTGGTAAATCTTTAGCTGAGAGCATTAAACATGCTTCGTCTGTGAGTCATATCAAGTCAATCCCTACAACTCGGCACACTATTGCCAACTCTTTTGTATTGTTGCCCACGGACGAATCTGAAATTGAGACATTAATTCTTAATCTTAAAAGTGATTGTGCTCCGGGCTGGGATAATATCCCTACATCACTAATAAAAAGAATAAGACATAAAATTATCCCATTTTTAACTACTACTTTTAATCTATGTCTTGATAAGGGCATTTTCCCTAAAGCGTTTAAAAGAGCCCTAATAAATCCTATTTTAAAAAACGGAAACAAAAGCGTCGTACATAATTATAGACCTATTTCGATCCTGACAGCTCTTTCCAAAATATTAGAAAAGTTAATTCTCGTAAGACTTAATCAATACTTTGATAAATATAAAATAATCTCTGACAACCAGTTCGGTTTCCGTGCTCGCAGGTCAACTGAAGATGCCGTCGTTACTTTGGTTGATTTTATTTCCCGCAATCTTGATCAGAAGCGTAAGTGCGTCGGTGTATTTATAGACCTTGCAAAGGCTTTTGATACAGTTTTTGTGCCACAATTGTTAGTAAAGCTGCAATCAATCGGTATTCGTGATACACCCCTTGCTCTTTTGACTAGTTACCTTACTGACAGATTACAGAAAGTTTCTATCGATAAAAATGTTAGTGATGACTATCCTGTCGAATATGGGGTTCCCCAAGGCAGTATCCTGGGCCCAACTCTCTTTTTGATTTACGTAAATGATCTGTGTCAAACGGAACTTAAAAATGGCAACATTTTTACATTTGCGGATGATACAGCTCTTGTATTCCAGGGAGAGAGTTGGGAAGAGGTTTACTCCTTGGCACAGGAGGGTCTACAAAATGTTATAAAATGGCTTAAATCTAATCTTCTAACACTCAACGCTTGTAAGACTAAACACATTGCATTTTCAATTTCAACACGAACAACTACGCCTAATTATTGCTTAAAAGTCCATAGCTGTCATGACATCCATTCTATATCTTGTCAGTGTCCTGAAATTGAACGTGTCGAAAATATTAAATATCTGGGAGTTGTTTTAGATGAGAAATTGTCTTGGATTCCTCAAATAAAAGAAATAACCACTCGCGTAAGGAAACTCGTGTGGGTATTCAAAAAATTAAATAAAGTGGGTAAGCCAGACTTATTGAAAACGATTTACTTTGGCCTATGTCAGTCTATCATAGCATATTGTATTTCAGCGTGGGGTGGTATTTGCAAGACTCATTTAATTCATTTAGAGCGGGCACAGAGATCGGTTCTTAAGGTCATGCATCACAAACCTTATCGTTATCCCACAAAATTATTATATGAGTCTTGCAAGTTGCTAACAGTTCGCCAATTATATTTACTCAACATTACGCTAAGGACACATTCATCACTGGAATTTGATCACACACTGTATGCTAAGAAGCGCAGACGTGATATTGTCTGTCGTATTCCACACAAGCCACGAACATCCTTCATCAGACACCAACATTCATTCTTAGCACCATTTATATACAATAAAATAAACAAATATTTGGATTTTTACCCTAACACTAAACATATTGCTAAAAATAAAATTATTTCATGGTTGATACAAATGGATTATAATCAAATTGAAAATATTCTTTTAACCCTTAATTAAAAACACTCTAAAATACACACAATCATACACAACACTCACTCATACCTTACCTACATGCAAATCACTTATTTTAAGACACACATCCACATACATCCACATGCACACACACACGGCTGTAATATAAGTTTTTAATTTTTGTTTTATATTTTTTATTTTTCTTTTCGTTTTTACTTTTGATGAATAACATTTAAATGTTGTTCTTATTATTTTTATACAAAGTCCTTTTTTTTCCTTATTAATTGTAACTTTTTGTCATCGTAATTTGTATATTTTTTTTTTTTTACTCCTGTACATATATAAGTTGAACTACGTTAACGTGGGCACTGGTTCCCAAAATACAGTTTTAACTAGCTTGGGAGCCAGGGAAACAATTATTGTACATGTGCATTGTTGTAAAATAAATAAATAAATAAAAAAATTAAAAAAAAAATAAAAAAAATAAATGTTCCTGAAAGCTGTGGTAGCCCAGCAGTAACACCGTGCGACTCTTCCGAGGAGGTCATGGATTCAAACCGGGCAGACACCAATAAATTTTTCTGTTAAAACTTATGTGTCTAATTGATAATTGCAATATATCACACGCTTTTCGGTGAAGGAAAATATCGTGAGGAAACCTGCATATCTCTAGAAAATTCTGGAGATATGTGTAACCTACCAATCCGCACTGCGTGGTAGGTCTTAGCTCCAATCCTTCGCTCCAAAAACGGAGAGAAGAGGCCTATTCTCAGCAGTGGGATAGTAACAGGCCGCTACTTACTACTTACTTATGTTCCTATTTTAGTAGTTTTTTTTCCAAAAACAGACATTTTTTTTTTATGAAACTTAGCTGTTATAGATCGATTTATCGCCACATAAACCACTACATGCTGAATCTCATGACAATCGTTTTAGCTATTTCCGGAAATCAGAAAATATACATATATACAAGATTAACTTATTTAAATATTAAAGATTATCAATTTGAATTACGATTCCTATAAGTGATTACAACTTCGATTGGATACGTTGAATCGTGATGAAATGCGTATTAATGCGAGTGAAGCTAAAATATAAGTAATCTATATCGCCTTTTATACCGAGAAGCGTTACCGCACGCATCGTTCCGATAAAAGAATCAAAGCAAGTACATCGACTTAAGGACGTGCTCAGCATTATTACTACTGGTATGATAGCCTAACCGTATGACTTTCGAGGGGTCTTGGATTCAAAACCCATTCAGACACCAATGAGTTTTCTATAAAAACTTATGTGTCTAATTGATAATTGCAATTCATCAAACGCTTTCGGTGAACGAAAATATCAGGAGGAAACCTGCATATCTCTAGAGAATTCTAGGGATATGTATAAGTTAGTAAGTAAGTAGCGGCCTGTTACTATCCCACTCATGAGAACAGGCCTCTTCTCTCCGTTTTTGTAGAGAAGGATTGGAGCTAAGACCTACCACGCTGCTCCAGTGCGGATTGGTAGGTTACACATATCTCCAGAATTCTCTAGAGATATGGAGGTTTCGTAACGATGTTTTCCTTCACCGAATAGCGTGTGATAAATTGCAATTATCAATTAGACACATAAGTTTTAACAGAAAAGCTCATTGGTGTCTGCCCGGGCTTGAACTCTTGATCTTCTCGAAAGATTCGCACGGTGTTACTGGACTAACACAGCTTATATATAGCAGGGATATGGATAACATACCAATCCGCAATGGAGCAGCGTAGGTAAGCTCCAATCCTTCTCTCCAAAAAAGAGAAGTTTTTGACAACCCAGAGTTGGCAACCCTGTCCATTCAGTTACAGCAGTTACAGCAGTGTACGTTTATCAGTCGAAAAAGTATATGAAGAAATAGCTTAATTGATATTTACATTTCATCTTGCGAAGATGACGGAAAACATTGTAACCCAGATCATCTTCATCATCCTCCTGACCTTATCCCACTCTAAGTGGAATCGGCTTAATATTTTATACGTGTCAAATGATTTGGCTGTATATTTTACGACCGGCCGCCTGCCTGACGTCAATTTACCTTAGTCGCCTTTTACGATACCTCGGTTAGAAAGAGGGTGGTCTATAATATTCAGCCGGATACCACACACCTAGATATGAATTTCCAAAATTGTCACCTTCCGATACGCATTTAAGCCACGTGATAGGTGAAAAAAACGGAATCACTTAGATTCCGTTTTTTTTAATTATAAAAGTATATTCAAAATAATCTGCCAAATTGCATTAAAATACCAATGTAAATAGCTGTTTTATTTACATTGGTATTTTAATGCAAATCGCGAAATAATGAATCAGACATTTTTCTGATTCACCAACAAAAACCTGCTTTCGAATCAAATATAATATGTGCTCAATCTCGCGACAGTCAGAATTTTACAAATTTAGCATAGTGAGGACAATTGAGTAGGCGATATTATCGATAAATATTTATTTAATACAACTATTTTTCACACAGCCCAGATGGTCTGAATCCTTTTTAATAGGAATATCTGGGTGACCGAGCTTCGCTCGGTAATTTAAAGAAAAAAAAAAACTAAAAAAAAAAGAAAAAACAATTATTTCGTTGGGGATCGATCCTTGGCATTCACATTTATCGAGGCTGCCCGTTACCCGAATAAGCTACGTCGACTTGACAGCTAATGGCGAAAATTCAATTCAATATAAATGTTAGTGTTTTTTTAATGCCCAAAAACAGGGATAAAACAATATTTTTGTACATAAAACTTAGCTAGATCAATTTTTCTCCCCCAAAACCTCCTACACGCTGAATTTCAGGAAAATCGTTGGAGCCGTTTTCGAGATTCAGAAATATATATATATATACAAGATTAACTCATTTAAATATAAAGATGCTAGCGTACTGACTTTTTAGTATACTATTCTATAATAAAAACCATAATCTAGCAAAACTTACTCAACACATTAGTTTCAAATAAATAATAATCTCTCAAAGAAAAACTTCACTCATAATATACGCATTGATTAAAAATGTGTAAATTTAATTGTATTTCAACCTTGCACAAGATAGAAATGACGAAATGTATTATGATATAAAAATTTATAAAATATAAATAGATAAAGAATTTTATTTTATAGCTGATCTTTAATAAAAATAATTTTATGTAGGTATAACTTAAGTATTTAACCCATACTTCTTTAAATTAGTGACTTATAGGTGGAGTGCGGTAAGACAAGGGAGTGTGAAAGATCACAAAAGAATCTAATTCTCCAAATAACCAGATCACTAACCGGATATTATACTTAGCAACAAGAAAAAAAATCATACTTGATTTAATCAGTCACAATTTTCATTTACCTTGTATTTGAAATGTTTTATTCGTAAGGCATTATTCAATTTTGTGTTTTGGTAATATTTAATTAACTAGCCTTTACTCGCAACTTCGTTTGCGTGTACTGTTGTCGCGTGATAGGATAATAGATGGCGCTTTTCAATGTCATCCTATTCCTGTAGAATTAACGGGATTTCTATAGTGTATAAGTAATAACAGTGCCAAATTTTATCGACATTGGTTCAGCGGATTGGCCGTGAACTTCAATTCAAATCAAAATATTCTTTATTCAAATAAACTTGTAAACAAGTTCTTTTGAATCGTCAACTATACTGCCGAAAGAGTAACAAATATACATCCATGCATAAACATTTATAATATTAGTATCAAGGAAGCAGGAAGTAGGAATAGGGTCTTGTAATAACCGAGCGACTGACCCATCTTATGGAAATCCAGTCAGGCACTAATTTTCACATACCAAGCATGAAGTTAATATAATCAGATACACCACTGTATTTATACGTAATTTATTTACATTATAGTATGATTATATATATTTATCCACGTCGATATCGATATGCCGACACTTCCGTCCCTATTTTAATGCAAAGAATGAATCATATATGAAACATCCCGTCCGTATGAAAGACGTTTGCGATGCGTCAGCCAAACGCCTTTCCCTTAAAGCCTCAACTTAATGGAAAATTGTTGCATAATTTGTATATAACTCACAAATGACTAAAATTAATATTTAAATAAGCTATACACGCGATTCCCAGACAATTTTTTTTTTATATATGGGATACGCACACGGTTGTCCTTCGCCATTCACTTAATACTTGTGTTATGGGTGACATGCTGATAAATATATACTTACATCATGTACATGTTCCTGCTCTTATCCCACTCTAAGTGGGGTGGGCACAACATGTTCTCACATAATTTGGCTACGTATTTTACGAAGGGTCGCCTGCGTGAAGTCAACTTACCTTAGTCGCCTTTTACGACATCTCGGAAAGAAATGAGGCTGGTACTATTCTATTCAGCCGAATATTACATGGCGTTTCAATTGAAATTAATATAAATAGGTAAATATCAATTATTAAGTATAAAATGTAAGTAACAGTACAACCAAAAACGGATTTCGAAGACTTGTGAATCACAGTGCGACCGCAGTTACGCACATTTCTCCTGAACCTCAGCTCACCGATTGATTCATCGCAGTATCTTTCATGGACAAAAAACAATTAAACTAATACAATTCGGTGTACTGGAATGAAGCGATTGAGTCACAAAACTAATTGTTAGTAATAGCTTGGTACAAACACATCGGGGACGAAATTGTCTTTATAAAAATCCGATAAATTTTTTTGGACGAAAAAGAAAGCTCAGAGTCCCAAGAAGTCCCAGGAGTATTACGGCATCAGGATGCCCGGCTGAGAAGAACAGACCACATTTACTTCTTACTGAAGTGTCATAAAAAACGACTAAGGCAAGTTGATCTACCGTGTGGTATCCGGTTGAGTAGAATATACCACCCTTTTACTTACCGAGGTGTCATAAAAGGCGGATGAAGTGAGTTAACGTCAGGCAGGCGGCCAGTCGTAAAATACTTAGTGTCAACTCGACATGTTTATAACATGTTGTGCCGACCCCACTTAGAGTGGGATAAGGGCAGGAGGATGATGATTACAAAGTTGTAATAGCTCAGTGGGATAAACGGGTCCGAAAAATTAGAATACTCAAGTCTAGATATCTCTCATGCCTTTTCTTATATTGCATCTTTTTTCATAACTCCCAAAAAAATACCGAGCAAAACTGGGTCGCCCAGGTACTATATTTTTATTTGACCATTTCCAAATAACTGACATATGCAATTCAAGTGAAAACAAACGTACAAGACACGAACAAAATTAAACACAATTACGTTATCTGGTTAGTTAACGTAAACAGCAATCTTCCCAAATAGGTTGTTAGTCATCGAACACGATGCGTAATTTTATGTAATGTGCGATAATGACAAATTACTGTGTTACCATAATACGTTTTGGGCACGTAGTATGTAAGTACTCGTAAAAAAGTATGTAAGTAGCAGCCTATAGATAATCATGTCAAACTCATATGTTCCGCTCCACAAGATCGTCTGAATTCTGCACTCAAAATTGTACAAGAGTATACCTGGGATATACGGTCCGGCTAGGTACTGTCCTATTTTGAGAAAGAGGTCAGTTGAGGAATCCAACTCGAATGGGCAGTTTTAGGCAGCTACACGAAATATTTTCGACCAAAATACCCAAGTGCCTGAAGACCAAAATCCTTCAAAACAGTGCGTGTTGCCAATGGTGACTTACGGATCTAAAACTTGATCGCTGACTATGGGCCTCATAAGAAAGCTCAGAGTCACTCAGCGGGCGATGGAGCGGACTATGCTTGGTTTATCTCTACGCAATCAAGTCAAGAATGAGGAGATCCGTAGTAGAACCAAAGTTATGGACATAGCGAAGCTGAAGTGGATATGGGCGGGGCATATAATGAGGAGAACCGATGGGTGTTAGTGTCTTAAGGGGGATGACGGCCCAGCACCGAAAAATACAGCTTCGGTACACCTCCTACGACAGTGGATTCACGACCTCAAAAGGGTCGCAGAGATCCGCTGGATCCAAGCCGCATAAGATTGTATGGTGTGGAGATCCCCTGAAGAGATTTATATACAGCAGTTGACGTCCATCGGTTGAAGTGATGATGATGAAACAATATAGAGAAAAGAAAATAGGGACTTTTAAGCCCAATTGTAATAAGTTGAGGTATGGTTTGAAAACAGCGGTATATTTTTGTATTTCGTTGTCCCATATATATTTACTTATTATGAGTTTAAATTAAACTCAATGTTACATCGGTGTTATGGGTTTGAACGCGTTAACCTATGGAAAACTCCTCACAAGTCTTGTTGTTCGGTTCTATTAGCTTAACGTTAAATTAGGCAATTCATTTAATTCCGATGATCTCAACGTCAGACTAAACTATTTGTATTCAAGATAAGAATTTTCTAATTTTGTTTTTCTTATTTGACTTATATTCTTGTTTACTTGGAATTTATTTATATTGATATAATATCAATTTGGACGTATTCCAAAGGACCAGTCGAGGTTAATGGGCGTAAACGGCGCAGGCTCAGTAGTGACAAAGAAAGCCACCAAGGGTTTTTCCCACTACCTTACTAGACAATACAACATTTCATAACAATACTAGCGGCCGGCCCATGCTTCGCACGGGTATAAAATATATATCCCATGTCAGTCAGTGTAAAAAAAATTTATTAAAATCGATCCAGTAGTTTTGATTTATTCATTACTGCCCGTGGCCCGCAAGCGTTAAATTTGGAGAAAAACAATTTCCGTTCCCAATACCAAGAAGTTTTTTCTGGTATCTTTGGAATATCTAAACTCATATACTACATTTTTACTTTTTTACTTTTACATTTTACCTATGTATTTTATTTTTACAATTAATAACAGAATGTCTTTAAACAAACTCTTAAAAGATTCGAAGTGCTATAGGGTGGAGCGAGGCGTCCTCACGGCATTTTAAATCTGTAATATCTCCGAAAATGTTTTCTTAAATTACATGCTGTAAACGGCCATATTGATCTATATTAAATCAACAATTTATTTAAGGTACTCAATTGGATAAGGATTAATGCTGTATTGTATAAAAATTGCTTTGAACATAAGGCATCATTTTTCGTAAAAAATAAATGAATAAAACTGCTATTGTGGGTTATCCATAAGAGATAGACATATACCATCGCGGACTTTTTTGTAGACCTTTTTAAGGTGTACAAATACTTAGTACATCATTTTGATAAATCTCTTAGGGTTTAGCCTGCGTTTGCAATGTAAGCGGAAAAAAATGTAATTATTTACAGAAACCTCAAAAATTACAGTATTTCTCTACTTCGTATTGAATGTTATTATACGTACAAACCTTCCTTTTGAATCACTCTATCTATTAAAAAAAACCGCATCAAAATCGGTTGCGTAGTTTTAAAGTTTTATGCGTACATACGGAAATATGGACTTTGTTTTATAATATGTAGTGATATTTATTACTTAGGGTAACAAATAATAATATACTATTTTATACAAGAAATAAGCCGTGTGGTATCCGTCTGAGTAGAATAGACAAATTGTATTAGGCGACTATGGGAAATTGACATCAGGCAGGCGAAGGGTTGTAAAAAACTAGGCAAAACAAGTAACACAATATTGACATGTTGTGCCGACCTCAATTAAAGTAGGAATATCTGGGTGACCGAGCTTCGCTTGGTAATTTATTACAAAAAAAAAACCTAAAAAAAAGAAAAAACAATTATTGAGTTGGGGATCGATCCTTGGCATTCACATTTCTCGAGGCTGCCCGTCACCCGAATAAGCTAGGTCGACTTGACAGTTAATGGCAAAAATTCAATTCAATATAAATGTTAGTGTTTTTAAATGCCCAAAAACAGGGATAAAACAATATTTTTTTTACATAAACCTAGCTAGATCAATTTTTCTCCTCCAAAACCTCCTACATACTGAATTTTAGGAAAATCGTTGGAGCCGTTTCCGAGATTCGGTAAATATATATATATATATATATATATATATATATATATATATATATATATATATATATGTAAATATATATAAATATATATAAATATATATATATATATATATATATATATATATATATATATATATATATATATATATATATATATATATATATATATATATATATATATATATATATATATATATATATATATATATATATATATATATATATATATATATATACAAGATTAACTCATTTAAATATGAAAGATAAAGGGAAAAGAATGATAAATTTCATGAAACAAAGCTTATAAAACCCATACATAAGACCTGTCGTATTGTATGGATCAGAATGTTATAGCAAAAGACGGATGAAAGAAAAGTACATGCTAATGAGATGAGAATGTTAAGGTGGATATTTGGTGTGACAAGACTGTATAATATACGAAATTAGTATATAAGGGTAGGTCAAAGGAGTTGCGTGCAATATAAAAATACAGTATGGACATATAAAGTGGAATGAAAATCATTTGACCATACAGTGTTAAATATGAATGTGGATGGATATGTGACTAGAGGGATGCCGAAAAAAGAGATGGTTGGGTTGTGTAAAGAATGAGAAATGTGAAAGCATATAAAATATAAAAACGGAGTAGCGTCAGAGTTGACGAATGAAGAGAATGGAAGAAACACGTTGTGCCGACTTAGAATGGGATAAGAGCAGATGGATGAATTTTAAACACAAATTTCGATAATAATCGACATAAATATTAGCAATTATAATTAAATAATACCTGCCTGATTTTTTTAAAGATATAAAAAAAACATAAAAAAGAATGGGGCCGGGTGACATGTGGTTTCGAACTTTTTTGATCCGCACATTACAATTAGGCTAACATTTTCTTTACATTTGACAGCTCAAACATCATTTGCATTCAATTCTACATTGTAACATTTTTTAAAGCCCGAAAACAGGTATAAGACGACATTTTTTTAAAACCTATATCAAATTTTCCTCCCCAAAACTCTCTAAAATTAAAGATATTCAAACAATATCCAATGTGTGTTTACAATCGCAATGTCTAATTTCGTTACCACAATATAAAGGGTGTATGTTTTGTTTTATACAGCGCGTTCCGCCCGCTGGCAGCTGCAATTAGCTTGGTGTTAAATTACAAACAATCGCGGCGCATTTGTTATGTCTCACTTGCCGTGGACCGAATACTTTACAGCAGAGCTTCTTAAACCATGGGTCGAGACTCCTTATGGGATTGCGACCCATAGTTTTACAAGTAGTAAAATTCTGCGGTCGCGAGAGAATTTTTTACTTATATGTATATTGTTACCTAATGACAAAGCTTCATCCATTATCGACCTATATAACACGACAACAGTCTACTCAAACGAAGTTGCGGGTAAAAGCTAGTATGTATATATTTACCAGTTGTCTGTCATCCATATCACAAGTTATCTTTTACATTGGGGACGGATTATCTGTGTATTTGTCCCATATCATCATTCTCCTGCCGTTATCCCACTCACTCTAAGTGGGGTAGGCACAACATGTTATAAACATATCTTCACATGATTTGGCTAGGTATTTTAGGACCTGCCGCCTGCCTGATGTCCGCTTACGTTAGTCGCCTTTTACGACATCGGCAAGAAATGAGGGTAGTCTATTCTACTCAGCCGGATACCACGTGGGTGATATTCACATAATTAGTATGAAAACTTAAATAATCGTGTCTTAAGCTAAATTTCCTACGTCGCTCCTTTAAGCCGTGAAAAAAATTACAAGTAAACACACTTTCGCATTTACAATATGAGTACAAATACCAATTGACTGATTATATTATATCATCCTGTCCTTATCCCACTCTAAGTGGGGTCGGCACAACATGTTTTTCTCTTCCATTCTGTCCTATCTTTCGTCAACTCTGGCGCCACTCCTTTTATATGCATATCATACTTCACACAATCCAACCATCACTTTTTAGGCCTCCCTCTAGGCACATATCCATCCACATTCGTAACGTATTTTTAGATTACGAAGGTTTTACGAAATTTGATAAAAAAAAGTGGTTCGAGTAAACGATTGTACTAAACGAGTATATCGGGTGTAATAAAGATAGTATGTACGATTATTTAATATAATTAAACAAACGATAACAAAAATACATTAACATAAATTCCCTTTTTTTATTTATATAAACTTGATACCGGATATGTCTTCCATATTTTAGCAACGAGCTTCTGAAATTACAACGAAACGCTGCGTAAAAATCGTCAAATAGTTTATAGAATTTGCCATTGTTTTGCGAATCATTATAAAATTAAAAAGCAAACGCGATTTGGGTTAGGATTTGATGGGTTTCCTAGATTTAGTATGGACTTCCATGAAGTATAAAAACGGAAAGAGCCCTCTACATTTAGCATTACATTGGTTTTCTTTTAGATACTATTTTCGCTTTATTTTGAAAATATTTTGTTTTTAACCATTAGTACGAAATTGTTGCAATTTTGCACCTTGATTTGCGTTTGGAAATGTTTTGGAAGTTTGTTTATAATGGAGTCGGCAGTAAACGACCTCCGCAAATTCAGTTAGGGTTGTCACTTGATTCGTAACAAATTGTATTCAAAAACAAAATTAAGTCATGCAACCAAACAAATGACGTAGTTTTATTAAACGACGTCATAAGTTTGGTTATTTATTACCGACATTGTTAAGTAGATAGGCGATGGGATTTGCGACTCTACTGAATCAGGTATTTGCGAAAATAATTATAATTATATTAAGGGATTAATTGAGTCTCAAATCTATATTATGCTTGATTCAATTCGAACTTTGATATAAAAGTTAAAAATTATGTTAAATAATAAATTGTAGCCGTGTGGTATCCGGCTAAGTAGAATAGTACCACCCTCATTTCTTACCGAGGTGTCGTAAAAGGCGACTAAGGTAAGTTGACCCGATGTGTGGTGTCCGGCCGAGTAGAATAGACCACCCTCATTTCACACCGAGGTGTCATAAAAGGCGACTAAGGTAAGATGACCCACTGTGTGGTATCCGGTTTAGTAGAATAGACCACCCTCCTTCTTACCGAGGTGTCGTAAAAAACGACTTAGGTAAGTTGACGTCAGGCAGGCGGCCGGTCGTAAAAACGCAGCCGAATCATGTTACAGCATGTTTATAACATGTTCTGCCGACCCCACTTAGAGTGGGACAAGGGCAGGAGGATATATATATGTTAAATAATAAATTGAAAGTCAAATTCATATAGCTCTAAATTAAACTAGACTTTTAAACTTTTGAATATTCAAATGTGAAAGATAAAATGTCTATGAAGTCCCACGTTAAATTAAAAATTATTATAATCAAATTCAATTTCCCTTAGGTGTCAACCCTGATCGTTCAAGGGCATTGACTTAGACGTTGTTGATTATTTAGCATCGAACAATGTTCACGTTCTCGCAAAAATAATTCGTGTGTGATAAATCATACGTATTTTTCATTTATCTTCTTTCTACATTTTTCGTTTATCCAAAGTCAAAAAGTTTGCTTAAATAAACTTTTTATGAATTCAAGGTATCTGTAACAAAGTTAATTTTATAATTGCTATAGTTTATTTTAAAACTACTAAACTCGCCACGCATATGAATCACTTATATGAATGGGACCCGACCTACCATAGATTATTTTCGGGAGCGCATTTTTATTTGACGTAAATCTATACGTATTACACGTAAAACAAAGTCCCTAAAAGCTGTCTGTCTGTATGTGATTGATTTTCTCAAAATCTACCGAACGGGTTCTTGAACGGTAATACAATTTTATTCGAAGGTTTATTGTGATGAAGAGGTCGCGTGGTTATAAAAATGGCTTTTACGTGGCTTTAACCGCCTGCGTCGCGTAAACCATCAAAGATACACCATACGTATCAGGTATAAAAACAGATTGTCCACTCTAAATTTTAGCATTATATATATTTTCTACTTTACATCATCGCTAAATATAATATAATAGCAAAATAATTTTATTATTATTTTTGTATCATGAATCCCCGCAAAGTAACGCCTAATTCTATAATTTATTTAAAGTCGTCCTTTTTAAATTTTTGTACCTTTATTAAATTACTGATTTTTTTCTATATTACGTCTGTTTGCAAATAAAGAAGTTTGGAACGAGAGTTATGAAATTTTAAATTTAACGATGCAACGATCGTTCCGGCCGCCATTAACACATGTCTTTGTTCTCAAGGACTGCCGGACAGCGGCGGCCGTTACAGTGAGTCACGGCCTTTGGAGCACGGCGGGTGAACTATTACGTCGCAAACTCGACGACTGGCGCTTACGTCATTTGCGAAACTTTTTTTTACATCCGGAAACAACGGCTGGAAACTTTTGATACTACGGTATTTTTAGTGCAAGCCGTATGGTATCCAGCTAAGTGGAATAGACCATATTTATTCCTTACCGAGGTGTCGTTAAAGATGACTAAGGTAAGTTGACCAGATGTATCCGGCTGTGTATAATAGACCAACCTCATTTCTTACCCAGGTTTCGGATAAGGTGACTTAGGTAAGTCTACCCGTCATATGGTATCCGGTTATGTAGAATAGACCAAGCTCATTTCTTACCGAGGCGTCATAAAAGGCGACTAAGTTAAATTGACGTCAGGCAAGCGACCGGTCGTAAAATTCGTAGCCAAATCATGTGACATGTCACTAAGAGTGGGATAAAGGATAAAGTGGGATATAAATTGGGATAAAGGAGGATGATTGTATTTTGACTGCATTATATTGCAAGCGTAGTATTAAAGAGACCTAATTCAAAAAGTTTTATTGTGGCAAAATATACATCTTTTTGATAAAAGTACTTACTGGTACTCGCTAAGAGCTTTTCGAACCAGTCGACTCATAGTAATTTAATGATTCAAAACTTCTTTTAAAAGTCAATTTTAATTAAGAATTATTTGAGTTTGAATTTGCATCCGACTTAAAATTGAATAAAATCAAATCTGACTGTGATATTTGAAATTTAAAAGTTCCGTTTCCGTTTACCACTTCCGTTAAATCTCCACTACAAACATATATGTATGTCTGTCTACAAACTGGCTTGTCTATAAGCTATTGCTGTCTAGATTCAATCCGATAAACCCTGGCGCCATTTCAATAATTCAATTGTTATATTTCTCTAATGCCTACAACATTCCTTATAGTATATATTAGGGTTGCTACAAAATTATTATTTTTATTTCTACAATACAGATAAATTTCAGTCACATTACAAAAGGATTAGTAAAATTATTTTGCTATAATCCGCGATGAAGTCAAATAGAAAATATATATAATGCTAAATGTAGAGTGGACAATTCGTTTACATACCTGATACTTGCAGATAGTCCACTCTACATTTAGCATTATATACATATATTTTCTATTTTACTTCAACGCGGATTATAGCAAAATAATTTTATTATTACTTTTGTATTATGGATATCCGCAAAGTAACGCATAATTCTATAAATTATTCAGACACTTTGTTTAATTAAGCTAGACAAATTAAGAGTATGATGGCCCTCCTTATAGGGGCTTTTTTCCGCACTTAGCCACAGTCATCGCGTAGCTGGTCATTCCAGCCAGCCAAGATCCTTCCAGAGGCCGAAAGCCCTTCACAGGTTTCTCAAGGTTCCTTTTGATATCCTCGGCGAACCAACGAACACTGAACACGGCAGAACACTCCCACCTCACGAGGACCTTCGGATTTCGAGGAAGAGATGTAACAAACACGGTGGGCAGGGAGCGATCGCGGGCAGCAATGGCCTCCTTATGCTTTGCGGAGGGAGGCGGCGGAGCGGTTACGGGAACTCTTGTTCTGGATCCAATCTTCTGCTGGTGAGTCCAGGTGTTAACGACTTGCCCAAGCCCATCGACTGCCGCCCTGACAGGGGACCTTCGGGCGTTCCGAACGGGGTATATCGGACGTTTGGCTTACAGGTCCACGAGGCTGTCGGTGCATCTGGTGCTCCCGATGCACCGGTTAGCGGAGAGGGACTCTTTTGAGGGGTCCCTACCCGGAGGAGGTGGTTTCTGAGATCAGAGCTGTAGGCGGGGATGAGAGGCAATGTGTACAACGATACCCTGACCTTGCCATCAGCAGCGTGGTGGAGCACATGTCGTTTTAGTCGGTGCGAGTTCGACATAACCACCGCTTATCCCCGTCGGGTCGCGGTACCCATAAGGGGTTTTATTTCCTGTATTTAAAAAAACGAGAGGCGTATGACAGCCCTATAGTAGACAAACTAACAGCTTAACAGAAACCAGTCAATATCAGACGACCTTCGTACGAGCTGTTGCCAAGATGAGGTTGTATTGTGAGCGCTGAATTAATAATACCAAGTTAGTTCGTATTTAGAATTGCCCATTACAATAGCACGGGCTTATGTGTGTAGTGGAATAATAAATAGCCATAGGATGCCATTGCCAGAGATTCGTTATAGAATACCATAAATAATGCATTGCATAAATAAAACTGCTTAAAAATGGAATACATAGGTTAAATTTGCTGCCGTTTATAAGATGTAATAGCTCATTTGGAAACGGGCGGACTAAAAATCAAAATACCCGGGATCAAGACCCAGGCATTACCAGTCATTTTATTCTCTTTTTATTGAATTTTTTCAATGGTATCCGGCTGAGTAGAATAGATCACCCTTATTTCTCACCGAGGTGTCGTAAAAGGCGACTAAGGTAAGTCGAATCGCTGTGTGCTATCCGGTTGAGTAGAATAAACCATCTTCTTTCTTACCGAGGTGTCGTAAAACGACTAAGGTAAATTGATGTCAGGCAGGCAGCCGTATATCTTTAAATGATCATTCATCCTCCTGCTCTTAACCGTGGGGTCGGCATGACATATTATAAACATGTTGTAACATGATTTGGCTAGGTATTTTACGACCGCCTGATGTCAATTTACCTTAGTCGCTTTTTTCTATTCTATTGAGCCGGATACCACACGGCGAGTTTTAAAGCCCTATAGATATAACAAGAAAATTTGTTGAAAATTTGTTTGTTGTGTTGTTTGAAAATTTGTTTGTTGTGTTGTTTGAAAATTTGTTTGTTGTGTTGTTTGAAAATTTGTTGTTGTAAAAACTGAGTTTTTAATATAACCACCATACATTACGCTACTCCTTCAATCATCGAATTAATTGAGAGTAATGCAACATATTAAAATATTAAACAGACGCCGATTGTTTCAAGGAAAACATATATGATACATAGAGTTATACAAATTTGACTCGAAATATTACAGAGTTAAAGTTTAAAATCCCTCAACAGTATGATCTAATCAGCGTCGCCTAATATTCCGTTGCGACTAATTATTATACAGGCATGTTATTCAATTAATACTAGATAAGAGAACTGATCGCCGGTCACTGACCTTTGGACGACCTTTGGTGCATATAAGACTAAATTTTGCTCGCCACTTCCTCTACCTGAATATCAACACCAAGTGGATCTACTACTTACTTCTTTTTATAAATCATCATCTTCCTGCCCTTATCCCACTCTAAGTGGGGTCGGCATAACATGTTATAAACATTTGGGTACGTTTTTTACGACCGGCCGCCTGCCTGACGTCAACTTATCTTAGTCGTATTTTACGACACCTCAATACGAAATGGGGTGGTCTATTCTACTTAACCGGATACCACACGGTGAGTCAACTTACCTTAGTAGCCTTTTACACCTCGGTAAGACATGAGGATGGTCTATTCTACTCAGCCGGATACCACACGGTGAGTCAACTTACCTTAGTGGCCTTTTACGACACCTCGGTAAGAAATGAGGGTGGCACTATTCTATTCAGCCGGATACCACACGGTGTCTAAAATTTAAGATCTAATATCTAATTTATATTGGAATATTTGAGGTTCTATGTCAGTTTGTTTCTCCCAATCTTTAATGTGCCATCTACTGTTCTAAATCCCCCCAATAATATGTAACATACATAATTTTTGATAAAACTTCACTTAAAAATCATATGTGAATAAATTTTAAAATCTTTAATATTTATATGAGTCGACTATCCGTTTTCATACCTGATACATGCTGGATTCGTTAAAACACACCACCATAAAACACAAGAACTACACACGTTCACTATCGCAAACTCAACAATCGTTTCGCCCCGCAACCGAAGCATCAGGAGATAAGACTCCACGACAAAATCGCAAACCAAAAATGATTAATTTGTTACGTTTTCAACTACTTCAAATCATTTATATTTTTATATTACCTGTTATAACACATATCTATTTATTTTATTATATATATATATATCTTATCAATGTATATATTTATGTATTTATTCATACATATTTATTTAGTTATGATATATTAAAATATTTTGATTATGGTAGCTCAGGTGTAACGGAAGAGTGAGGACTTCTGAAACAGGCTTTAGTAAGAAAGTAGTAAGTAACGGCCTGTTACTATCCCACTGCTGGGCATAGGCCTCTTCTCTCCGTTATTGGAGAGAAGGATTGGAGCTGAGACCTACCACGCTGCTCCAATGCGGATTGGTAGGTTACACATATCCCTAGAATTCTCTAGAGATATGCAGGTTTCCTCACGATGTTTTCCTTCACCGAAAAGCGTGTGATAAATTGCAATTATCAATTAGACACATAAGTTTTTAAGAGAAAAACTCAGTGGTGTCTGCCCGGGTTCGAACCCGTGATCGTCTCTAGAGATTCACACGGTCGCACCGCTGGGCCATCACAGCTTTTTTATTTAATGTATATATTTATGTATTTATTTATACATATTTATTTAGTTATGATATATTAAAATATTTTAATTATGGTAGCTCAAGTGTTACGGAAGAGTGAGGACTTCTGAAACAGGCTTTATTAAGCTTAAAAGAAGTCCTCAACAAAATGTAAAAATTGTTACTTTTTTTAACCAACGCGTAACTTAAAACCGTTCTAAACATTTCATAGCGCATGACACAGCTATAAATTATAATTAATTGTCTATTTGAGACGGTGACGCAATTATTAATTAAGACTTGAAGATTTTGCTAGCACTCGATGAACGCTAATGTAATAGTTTTTAGCTCGAACAGATACGAGCGCCATTTCCTTTATTTAATCGACTCTTAACTGAGTGCCGTGTGGCATCCAGCTGCATAGAATAGACCACCCTCGTTCTTATAGGGGTGTCATAAAATACGAATAAGGTAAGTTGATGTTCGACAGGCGGCCCGTCGTAAAATACGCAGCCAAATCATGCCGATCCCACTTAGAGTGGTATAAGGCCTGCCCTTATACCACTCTATCAGGTTGATGAATTGACTTCTGACTAGCGGCCGTATATCCTGAAGTTCATTCATCCTCATGCCCTTATTACACTCTTAGTGGGGACGGCACAACATGTTATAAACATGTCACATGATTTGGCTAAGTATTTTACGACCGGATGCCTGCGTGACGTCAACTTACTAAAGTCCTATTTTATGACACCCCTATAAGAACGAGGGTGGTCTATTCTACTCAACCGTATTCCACACGGCGGGTCGACTTACCTTAATCGCTTTTAACGACACCTCGGTAAGAAAAGAGGCTGGTCTATTCTTCTCCACCGGATAACACACAGCGGGTCGACTTACCTTAATCGCCCTTTACGACACCTTGGTAAGAAATGGTGGTGGTCTATTCTACTCAACCGTATTCCACACGGCGGATCGACTTACCTGAATCGCCTTTTACGACACCTCGGTAAGAAATAAGGGTGGTATATTCCACACAGCCGGAAACCACACGGCGGGTCTACGGTCTATTTACATAAGTCGCCTAACGGGCCGCTACTTACTTACTTTCTGCACTTTATATCATCATCATCATCATCCTCCTGCCCTTATCCCACTCTAAGTGGAGACGGCACAACATGTTATAAACATGCTGTCACATGATTTGGCTGCGTTTTCACAACCGGCCGTCTGCCTAACGTCAACTTACCTCTGTCGTATTTTACGACACCTCGGTCAGAAATGAGGGTCGTCTATTCTACTCAGCCGGATACCACACGACGTATAGTTACTTGTTTCGAAAACAAGTAACTAATATAATCGATCATCGATAGAAATAAATTTATTCGCGGCCCAAACATCCGGTACTCTTGCCTTATTGTCATACGAAATTCAAATTCGTGCGCGTGCGCCGACCTTCGCACCGCGAGGGAGAGCCATGATGGAGGGGTGAGGTGGGGGGTATCGGGATCCAACAAGTCTGAGAACCGGTCAAGATTGAGCCGACAGGATTCCGGCGAGGCTCACGGCATTGATAAGACGACGATTGAATAGGCACATGTAAACTGGATATTGTTATCCGTATACCGTTAATCCTTATATGGATAACTGGACCCAGTTTGTGGCTTTACGCGGAACGCTGTAATGGCTTAATTATACACTGTAACACAACGTACTAGGAACATGTGATTCCGCACTCAAAACTAGATGGCGCCACTCGTCGTTTACTCCGCGCTATCGAAATGCTTTCGTAGGAATATAAGAAGTCCCCATACATTATGTTATGAGATCGACATCGCTATCAGTTTCTAAGCTTACACAGTGCATCCTACTGGAACAGTACGCCTCAGCGCAACTGTAAACGGTGCATCTTCCGGACCGGAAGATGCACCGTTTACAGTTGCGCTACCTAGTTACCGGAAGTTCCGGTACATCCAGACTAGGAATGCTGTGAAGGACCCGTCCGCGAAACTCTCTGTATAAGTGGCGATTAAACTCTTGTAGCTGTCACCTGTACGTATTATTTCCCCCATCCATCGGGTCATCGTCTTATAACACTTATTTATTGTATATTAGACCAGATGTCCTCTGACTTATTACTCAAAGATCGCTTGCGCAATTTAACTGATTCTAGTGGATACCTGTAATAGCCTTGCTCTTGGTGTGATGTGTTAGATAATGTCATTAGAAAAAATAAGAAAAATGTAAGTACTTACTGTATCCTATCCTTTCCTACTAATATCATAAATGCGAATTAAAACCGTAATAATAGTATTTTGATAACCATAAAAATGGTAACTATCAAGCTAGACATAATGTCGCGGACTTTTATTTAGAACTTTCAGAGGGGAACAATTTTGTAGTACATGATTTTTTAATACATTTCACCGTTTACTTAGCGCACGCAAGGAAAGCTTTAAATATTGCCGTTTTCGTAATATTATTTATTGCTGCTCCTCTCCTATTCATCTAAGCGTGATGTAATATAGCATATATTATATAGCCTTCCTCGATAAATGGACTATCTTACATTGAAATATTTTTTTAAATCGGTCCAGTAGTTCCTGAGATTAGCGCGTTCAAACAAACAAACTATTCAGCTTATATAATCAATAATCAAAGTTCTAACAATAACACTTTCATGGTTTTTCTAATGACCCAAGGAACTCGAAATAATTAAAACAACAGGCACGCCTATAGACGTCCTTGGCGCGCCTCGTTACAATTCCAACTAGACTATAAACATTGCTATGTTTTCGGTAGCCTTATTACAAGTCCTTAAGGTCTATAATCCCATAGGAAACAGGTTATACTTGTCAGTTAAGTTATCGATTGCATAACTGGGATATAAAAAGGGACTAGTTTTATAACTCGCAACTTAATAGTTGGCCGCAATTTCGTAATTCCGCATGTAAAGGGCGTTGTTGGTTAACAAGTCTTTTTTAGCTTTGCCATCACGCAGTTTAAAAACACTGTTAAAATTAGGCTGATAAAGATAGCCTAGTTTACAAGATAAGAATGCGTATATATAGCTTTGACCCTGGACAAGAAAGTAATGACTTAATGTAACTAGTTATAAGAATTATATTTTGTAAAAAGCTATCGCTAAGTTTCTTGCTGGCTCTTCTCGGTCGAAACAGCTTTCCAAACCAGAAGTAGAGTTGATGATTCAAAAACACTTGTTTGTAAATTTACTAGAATAAAGAATATTGAATTTAACTTTTTAAAATTACATTTCATAAATTTATTTTTTAAATGATTTATAGAAGCAGGCGTTACTTTGCAGAATTCCATAGAACAGAAGTTACAATAGAATTATTTTGCTGTAATCCGCGTTTGTTAATATAATGTATGTAATGCTAAGTGTATGAAGCAGGCAACATTCACATATCTTATACATGCAGGAAAAGTCAGCACACGTGTCACTAAACACCGCCAATACCGACACTCCAAACAAGAACAACACACACTCACTACCACAATCTACGATCGTTTCGCCCTGAAACCGAAGCATCATCAGGAGGATTGGCTCCACGAACAAAATTCTAATGTAGTTCTTGTGTGAAGTGTTGATGTTGGCGGCGTTTTGTGATAAGTGTGGAGACTCGTCCTGGATGTATAAGGTATGTTGCCTGCTTCGTACACTTAACATTACATATATTCTCTTAACGAGGTGTTCCAAGAACACCGTTAAATAACCTTTTATATTTTCCCCATCGTTCTACAGCTTTGGGCGCTTAACTCACCAATACCCAGAATAACAAAATTTATAACCACATTAATCCCCCTGATAAATTCCATGTATCCCTCCATCATTTTAGATATAAAATCCACAAAAAACTTAGTGTATTTACTTAGCTTAGTTCTAATTCTAAATTTCAGTTTAATAATTATTATTGTATTGTTTTGAGTTACATTTGCATGTGTTGTTTACCTTTAAGTAGTTTTACATTTAGACTTAGTGTAATAGTATAATAGAATATGTGTTTGAATTAAGTGTTAAAGCTGTTGGCAAACCTAATAAATCACTACATATTATAAAACAAAGTCGCAATATCCCTATGTATGCATAAAACTTTAAAACCACGCAACAGATTTTGATGCGGTTTTTTTTTAATAGATAGAGTGATTCCAGAGGAAGGTTTGTACGTATAATAACATTCAATACGGAGTAGAGAATTACTGTAATTTTTGAGGTTTCTGTAAATAATTACATTTTTTTCCGCTTACATTGCAAACGCAAGCTAAACCCTTCGAGATTTATCAAAATGATGTACAAAGTATTTGTACACATTGAAAAGGTCTACAGAAAAGTCCGCGATGGTATGTCTATCTCTTATGGATAACCCACTATAGCATTTTTTGTCATTTACTTTTTACGAAAAATAATGCCTTATTTTTGAAGCAATTTTTATACAATACAGCATTAATCCTTATCCAATTAAGTACCTTAAATAAATAGTTGATTTAATATAGATCTATATGGCCGTTTACAGCATGTAATTTAGGTGAACATTTTCGGAGATATTACAGATATAAAATGCCGTGAGGACGCCGCGCTTCGCCCTATAACACTTCGACTTTAGCAGCGATGTCGCTCTATCAAGAGTTTGTTTAAAGACATTCTGTAATTAATTGTAAAAATAAAATACATAGGGAAAATGTAAAAGTAAATAAGTAAGAATGTACTATATCAATTTAGATATTCCAAAGATAGCAGAAAATCTTCTTGGTATAGGGAAAGGAAATTGTTTTTCTCCAAATTTAACGCATGCGGGCCAAGGGGAATAAATCAAAACTACTGGATCGATTTTAATCATTTTTTTTACACTGATTGACATGGGATATATATTTTATACCCGTGCGAAGCAGGGGCAGGCCGCTAGTTAAAAATAAAAAAAAAGCGCTGATTACAGCAAAATAATGTTGTAGCAACTTCTGTTCTCGTTTTTTAATTTTCTAGATGCGGCCGAAACTTTGTTTTGTTTCACAGTACAACATCAATAGTATTATATAAAAGGGCTTATACCTTATGTGGATGGTAAGCAATATGCGCAATTTGCAACACCTTTTAAGATAACTCGGCCTCCCAGTCGGTTGCTTAGATGTTTGACCCACTTATTTATTGTGGTTAAGTAATTAATATATCTTATTTAGGACTAAATACGCATTCCGATTTCAATTTAACACGAAGCGTTAAGTATAAAGCGTGTGGAATGTCCATTATGACACCTTTTAAGATGATTAGATCTTAAAATATTTCTAGACTGGAATAACTGTAATTAAAGGCGACTAAGGTAAGTTGATCCGCCGTGTAGTATCCGGTTAAGTAGAATAGACCATCCTCATTTCTTACCGAGGTGTCGTAAAAGGTAACTAAGGTAGGTTGATCCATCGTGCTGTATCCGGCTGAGTAGAATAGATCATCCTCATTTCTTACCGAGTCGTCGTTATAGGCGACTAAGGTAAGTTGATCCATCGTGTGGTATCCAGCTGAGTAGAATAGACCACCCTCATTTCTTACCGAGGTGTCGTTAAAGGCAACTAAGGTAAGTTGATCCATCGTGTGGTATCCGGGTGAGTAGAATAGACCACCCTCTTTTCTTACCGAGGTGTCGTTAAAGGCGACTAAGGGAAGTTGAACCGCCGTGTGGTATTCAGTTGAGAAGAATAGACCACCCTCATTTTTACAGAGGTGTTGTAAAAGGCGACTAAGGGAAATTGGTCCGCTGTGTGGTATACGGTTAAGTAGATAGATCACCCTCTATCTTACCCAGGTGTTGTAAAGGGCACAACAAGTCATAAACATGTTGTCTCATGATTTGGCTACGTATGTTACGTCAACTTACCTTAGTCGTATTTTACGACACCTCAGTAAGAAAGAGGGTGATCTATTCCACTCAACGGGATACCACACGGTGGACAACTTTTTTTTTAAAGAAATTAGGGTGGTCTTTTCTACTCAGTCGGGTACCAGTATATTTATACTGGTATACTGGTTACACTATAGTTTAAAACGTTAATCGTTGAAGAATGACGGTTCTGTCTGTACGTAGCTTTTTAAATGTTGTCAAAAAAAAAAAAGAAACAACCTAAAAGGGAAGTATGGCCCCTAGATAACCAAGCCACGTTAATAACTCCATTGTGTTCCCGCGTCGAAAGCCTGACCCGTAAAAACGTTTAAACGCTTTTAAAAAACCATTGAGATAAAAGAAAACAAGAAAAAATAATGATACATCATTTATAGTATTAAGTCAGGAGATACACTCCACGACAAAATCGCAAAGAAAAATCACAAAATCCAAATTGTCGTGGAGTCTATCTCCTGATGATGTTTCGGTTGCGGAGCGAAACGATTGTTGAGTTTGTGATAGTGGACGTGTGTAGTGCTTGTGTATTGTGGTGGCGTCGATGGAGGTTTGTGAATGTGTTTTAACGAATCCTGCATGCATCTGGTACGAAAACGGATTGTCGACTCTACATTTAGAATTATATATTTTTTATATTTAACTTCTTCCTGCCCTGATCCCACTCTAAGTGGGGTCGGCACAACATGTTTTGAACATGCTGTGACATGATTTGGCTGTGTTTTTACGACCGGCCGCCTGCCTGACGTCAACTTACCTCTGTCGTATTTTACGCACCTCGGTAAGAAAGGTGATCTATTCTACTAAACCGGATACCACACGGTGGGTCAACTTATCTTAGTCGCCTTTTACGACATCTCGGTAAGATATGACGATGGTCTATTCTACTCAGACGGATACCACACGGCGGGTCTACTTACCTTAGTCGCCTTTTACGACACCTCGGTAAGAAATGAGGGTGGTACTATTCTATTCAGCCGGATACCACACGGCGGATTTTTTATATTTATCTTCATCGCGGATTATAGCAATATAATTTTATTATTACTTCTGTAATCTCCGCAAAGTAACGCCCTAATTCTGTAAATTCTTCCCAAACCTTTTCAGTATGAGAAATTTTCCATAGCAACAGAAATTGATCGAGTAAAAACCATATTTATTTGAATGAAAAAAATTTTGTATTTAGTCGACCATTATAAAAGTAACAGAAACAGTTAAATTCATTCAAATATTGCCATATATTAAGATTGGATTCTGATGACGTTTACTTTACATATAGTTAAAAGTTAAATTACATTTAGAAACTCAATACCTCGATTCATTTGAAGATTGTTATATCCATGTTACAGCTACTTACCTGTAAAAGAAAGAAATATTTAAAATATGTTTATTTATTGGCGCTTTCTGCCTTAAACAATTATATTCAATATATTTTTTGTCCAATTTATAAGTATTCTTACAAATGACATTGGACATGACATGACAAAAGCTGTGGTAGCCCAGCGGTAACACCGTGCGCCTCTTTCGAGGAGGTCTAGGGTTCAAACCCCGGGCAGGCACCAATGAGTTTTCTAGTAAAACGTATGTGTCTAATTAATAATTGCAATTTATCACACGCTTTTCGGTGAAGGAAAACATCGTGAGGAAACCTGCATATCTCTAGAGAATTCTGGGGATATGTGTAACCTACCAATCCGCATTGGAGCAGCGTGGTTTTGAAATTGAAAATATATAATAATGCTAAATGTACTCTAACCTAACTAACTAAACCTAACTGCCCCACAAAGTTTTTGGTTATTTTTGTTTTGCTACTACATAAAGTATAACCTTCTACGTCCTCAGAGACCTATATGAATGAATAAAGATGTGACTTTTTTTTAAACAATATCTTCATCAATAACGTTTGATTCGAGCCGGCAATTTCGTAAACAATACACCGCACTGCGTGATCTGAACGACCTTCATCTCAGATACGAGAATAACCAATGCGGCTATAAACATGCTAATAGGGACATGTCTTGTGTAACAGATTTCAGTTCCGAGATCTAGGCAAAAACACTCGGCTGGAATTTTAAGGAGACAACATATTACGTCACAGTAGAGTATAAGAATGGAGATGTGATAGCCGAACTAGAAGACCGATTGCCGAATGCTGAGAACATATTTTCCTTAAAGAACGATGAAGAATTGTAAAATGAAAGTCACAAATCCGATAGGACTTTCATGTTTTCTTAACAGGACAATTTTGAATTGACTGTATGCTGTTAATCCTAACGGCTTTTACAGCGTCACCGGGCGGGACAGGCGAGCGCAGAAGTATCGCCGAGGTTGCGAAATGCGGAGAATAGAGCGCAGAAGCTCTACTAGCATCGGGGAACATCGTTCTAAGGGCAGTCCTGTGAGGCCGGACCACGGATTAGGGCGACGTGTAGTGGAGGGCTGATGGTATGACTTTTATTAGTCATTACGACGACGGAGGGGTAGCAAGAAGCCACGACCAACCGACGTCAGAAAGCTGGGACCTCGTCTTTGCCGGCGAAGACGCTGTGTGTGTGTATTAAGTGTTTTTGTGTTTGCTATCGTTATTCGATCGTCAGGCTCATATAGGACACTTTTTGGACGCCTATATTTTCGGTGCTCATACGTAACTGGGATGTAGGTGGAAGCAACTCAAATGAGAGGGTTCGGGTGTACCTCAGATTTCTCGAAATAAGAATTCGAAAAACGTTTAAAGAGGTGAGTAATGGTAAAGAGGTCGAGGTCTCTATGGTGGTCAACGTTCCGCGTGAACCACGGACAACCAGTGGCTGTACGCATAAATCGGTTCTGCAGTCTTTGGTGCGTGAGCAATATGATCTTTGTAACGTGCGCGAACGCAACGCTCGCATAGGACATTATTGGTCTTATGCAAGCTTTGTAGTGTCATTTTGTTGCAGAATGACATTTTACTTTTCTTGCATAACATCGGATAAAGTCGTCCCATGACATACGCAGCCTTATTGTAGACTGTGCGTATGTGCTCGTCGAAGGTCATGAAAGGGGAAGGACAAAGCACATGCAAGGTCACTCTACCAGCACACTGTATAGTATGGTTTTGACTGTATAATTGGCAACCCTATATCCGTGTCAGGTGTTTTCTTAAGCTTCATTCAATTGACAGTAGCTATTGTATGTGACATCACATATTACATAGTGATCTCGTTCCCACCATTACAATCTATGATACATCCGCGATGAATTAACATCATCGTCTTAAATCATACTCTCTATTATCTATGCAGGTATTTAACTATCAAACATCTTGTTTAATATAAGTAATCTTCCACTAGCAGGCTCGCATTTGCTGCACATGAGTACCAGAACATATTTTACGCAATGGATCAGCGTGGAAGGTCAACTCTTTTCTCCAAAAACGGAGAGAGGAGGCCTATGCCCAACAGTAGTAACAGGCCGTTACTTTAGTTTCGTAAATGACCTTAAACAAACCGATTCTCACAATTGGATCATCAGTTAAAACAACAATGACCTATGTTAAGTAATTCGACATAATCAACATACCAGTACCATCGCGCGACCGAGCAATTTTGCAGGAATTCCCATTATTAACGGCACCCGTCGCGTTAATTAATAACTTATTAGGCTCCGACTGCACTGAGATGCCAAGGCGACGCGAACTTTACAATATTCTTTAAGATTTTTTTTATTTAATCGTCAACTCTTACTGATGGTTCGGAAAATTGCCTCTACCGAGAAGAGTCAGTAAAAACTCAGCGGTTGCCTTATAACTAGTATCATTTCTTATAACTAGTCACATTTCCACATTTCCGTCTTGTGCAAGGAGGAAGAGTAGATATAATCCTTGCATTTTTCAAAGCTTCTATTTAACTTGCCATGTACTTAATTGTTGTGTTAATTTAACCCTCTTCCCGATTGAGCTAAAATTTTGTATACTTTGAAAGATGCATAGAGAAAGTCGCAAGGTTATATGAGTTTCTACTCCCTCTATTAGCAGGGTCAACGTGAACACGATTTTAATTTAACTAGAGAGTCTAACTTTGACTTTCCCGTTGCCGCAGTTAGTAGTGACCCTGCCTTCAGCTCCATAAGTCACGGGTTATATTCCCGCGAAAGGTCAGCATTTTCTATGAAAAAAATTGGAATCTTCGACTTTACCGTTATCTGTTCCATAACATAAGAATTCAGATAGAAGACGGACAGGCGTGTGTGTAACTGTCCCATTTACTAATTTAATTTTACATAAATAGAGATAAGCTGTTATGCCCTCTATTGGGCATATACCTCTCTCGTTTTCTAATCAGAAGGATTAAAACTAAGACCTACCACGCTGCTCCAATGCGGATTGGTAAGTTACACATATGGCCAGAAATCTCTAAAGATACGCAGGTTTCCTCACGATGTTTTTTCTTCACCGAAAATATGTGATAAATTGCTATTATCGATTAGACACATAAGTTTAAAAAGAAAAAACTTATTGATGCCTGCCAGTGCTTAAAACTCGCGGCCCCCTCGAAAGATTCACACGGTGTCACTTCTGGGCTATCATAGCTTCTTTTACTTTAGCGAGAAGTTCGCAAAGAAGCGCATTGGCTTTTCTACAAACGTCCAACTTCATTTTTATCGTGAACAATTTGACGCTTCGATGCGCTTCGACTCTGAGTTAGTATGCTTCAAGCCTTAGGGTTCGCTCGCCGTTACGTCACCAGTCCTGCAACCAGATGGTATTTCGCCGACCCACTTCCTGAAGGTCCGACTGGTATCCTTTTAAGGTACCACAGGGTTACGCAAACGATACTCTACAACAGTTTTAACTTGAAATATGACTAATAAAATTGCAGTTTATACGTCTGTATACTTGCCTTTTTTTGGTATAAAATCAATTTATAGGTTCATTTGTTTATTTTTTTTATTGCTGCATAAGAACATTTTACGATATGCCGTAATATCATTACCAACAGTCGACCTTTGGTGATTGTACTGGGATTTTAAAAGTTTGTTTGAAATTGGTTGTATCATATGAAAGGATATAATTCTGGCTTTCATTTAAATTTTGGATTTGGTGTAATATAGTTAGCCAATCATTGGACAACATATTTATAACATGTTTTGGCGACCCCACTTAGAGTGGGATAAGTGCAGGAGATTGATAGTGGAGTGCAGTTAATATACAATACGTATAAATAGTCAAAAATTACAAATTAACTAAAGTTCATATGAGCAACGAAAACCCATATACGGAGTAATAAATCAATTTCAAATTATTCTTTATTCAAATAAACTTGTAAACAAGTGCTTTTGAATCGTCAACTCTACTGCTGGTTCGGAAAGCTGTTCCTACCGAGAAGAGCCAGCAAGAAACTCGGCGGTTGCTCTTTTAAAAATATAATTCTTAATACTATTTACATTAACGTTACTGTCTTGTACAGGTTCAAAGAGAGCTATATCCACACATTCTTATCTTCTAAGTAATCTTCAAGAGTATAGTAGGTTTTCTGTATCAGCCTCTTTTTAACAGTTCTACTTTTTAATATTTCGCAAGCTAACAAATAATAACCCGATTATATCAGACTAAGTAAAATCATGGCGCCAACGAAGTTAAAACGCCAAAAGAAGGTCGCACATGATTTTAGGTAACAAACAAGTTTCAATCTGTGCCCGACCAAAAAGGCTTTCCGAACGTGAAATGTTGATTGCGGTCCAAAGCCGTTTACAGTTAATACTGCACCATCTGTAACGCGGTTTCCCAACAAAAATCACCACCTGTACTACATCAAAAAGTAATATATCTACACACGAATATACAACTTAAAGTTTAATACTGAAGAGTCAGAATAACATGGTGTATTTGTTGGTTGCAAATCGACGTCCAGTGTACAAGCAATCTGGACATATGGCGGCTAAAACGTGCCCATTTAAGGTGCGAGCATATGGAGGGCGAGTCATGCTGATAGATTGTTTGACGAATTAAGCCTTACAGGGAATAATAGCAGCCTTTCTATGACAATGGCGTGATGGAATGGTACAAAAGCATTTTTGGTTGTACACGATATGTTTTAAAATACATACAAATGCTTATTTAGACTGAATTTTTGTTAAAACAAGGGACTCTGTTTGAAAAAACATTGTCAGAACAGAGTACTTTATTGTCTCTATTTTTAAGAATAAGAATATCTTTATTTATATAATTGCACTACTATTCTAACAGTGTACAGTGAAGTATACAACGAACAAACAGTTGAAACATACATATAATAGCAGTGCAATGCTATAAAATGGTAGCTACCCAGCGATTGTTGAAAGCCCAAAACTGATTTTCAGTAGCAGCCAGAAAAGCCAGTTTTTAGCAAAACAATGGTTTTTTTTTTGGAAATTTTAAAATACTGGAGATGCATAAGGATCGAAATCGTTTATTTTACTTTTTATTTTACTAATATATTAAGCTAAAGAGTTTGTTTGTTTGATTGTTGATCTCAGGAACTACTGGACCGATTTAAAAAATTTCTTTGAGAGTATGATAGTTCATTTATCAATTAAGGCTATAGTCTGTAACATCACGCTAAGATATTCATCTTCAGGATTCAGAATCATCATTCATTTAGGAGAGGAGCAGCAATAAAAAATAATGAGAAAACGGCAAAATTAAAAGCTTTCCTTGCGTGCGCTAGTTAAACAGTAAAAGTTATTAATCTCTTATAATTAACTCACGATAACTACTTTTATGTTCAAAATTTCAATCCGAAAAATAATTGTGACTACGACTAAGGTAAGTTGACTTTAGGCAGGCGGCCGGTCGTAAAAACGCAGCCAAATCATGTTACAGCATGTTTATAACATGTGCCGACCCCACTTAGAGTGGGATAAGTGCAGGAGGATATATATAGTTTTTTTAGTATAGAAAATATCCATGATATTTTCTTAAACACACGACACGACGCTATTCAACCGTCATTATATAAATTAAAATAATGACATCGCAGCTTTCATCTCAACGATAACACTTATGGGGGCTTAAAAGCTCACTTCCATACAATACAAGTCGTATTATACCAGTTAATAAAAGACAAAGGGATCTCTCAGTTTCAAGTGGGCTCACGTTTCATACGTACAAATTGTAATTAACTGTACAAAGTATTGCCCGGAGATGATTGTACTGAATTGGACGAACACAAATCTAATTTTTGAGATATCATAATAATTGAGTGGACAAATTTAGATCAAAATCAAAATTATAATGAAGTTTCCACTGGTTCGCAAAAGGTGATCCAACTGAGATAAACCAACAAGAAACTCGGCGGTCACTCTTTTTGAAAGTATTTACCTTTAATATTGTTGTCGCCAATGACTTTCGCTTTGTATTTTATAGCAACACTGTCATGAAACAAGAGTTTCGCGCCCTTTTGACTGAAATGTTGGGGACACTGTCGTGTTGTTTCCGGTGGAGTCTTTCTATTGATAAATGTTACAGTAGCGTTCAGTCTTTGTTCGTCATTCAAGAGAAGTGCTTCTCTGAACGGGAATTGTGGTATTCCTATTATATCGTGTTATTGTATATAGTGTGCGCTAACAATATTTAACCTAAACATCCCAAAGTCCATCAGTTTTTCGAACCACGTATCCAACTACTACATTCCTCTCCACTCTGGTGGAAATAACCTGACATCTTTGCAACACATCCTCTTCTTTCCACTTTGATGGATACCGGACCCTTATCCATCTCCCCTAAAGAGAGAAGAGTCTTTCAGAGTTTGGAACTAACAGGCTATCACCATACTTAAAACACTAAATTTAAGTATACACAAATATCCTCAAAGTGGTCGAAAACGAGCGAGAGGCGGTTCGCGATTCCGTCGATAATATCTGCACAACTGGTATTTAATATGAGCACGATTTAGTACGCAACGCCTACTCCCAAATACCGTTCTCGGTCAGTTAACGTTTTGCGTTGAAGTGATGTGATAACTGAATAGATATGGCACCTTAATTCATTCGTGACTAGAGAATGTGCTAAGTGGTTTGATTCAAACAATCAGATAAACACTACAACGCTTCGACTTAGATAATGTAATCTTTAACGGATGTGAAAAGGCGAAAATACATCCTAACATTATCTTAAATATATGACAACCGGAGTGGATTCGTATGTAACATAAACTACGACCCAAGCTTACCGTCAAACTATTATATCTTGCAGATAAAAGAATTGTCTTATTCCATAAACGATATAATCTTTAAACAAGTCAAGTTCAAGTTCAGTTAAAAAGCCTTTAACACAATTTTATGTCTTTACTGTTAGTCGTTGAAGAGATCGAATGATTCGTTGAAGAGATCGAATGAAGAGAGAGAGAGAATGATTCATATCTAGAAGAATGATCCTAGGAAGGAGCAGCATAAAGTCATGGTTATCATAAACAAACATGCCATCGGGACTGGACCAGTATGTAGAATTTAAGCTCTATCGGACATCGGGAAGTGGGACTAATTTAACAAAGGACAAAGCTGGACTTTCACACGAAATTCTCTTTAGGGATATCTAGACTTGCCCTTACACAAGTTTAGAAATTATTTAAAAACGATGCAGCTACATAAAGCTCACTACACAATTGAGGATTATTTGAGTGTTAGTAGCATATCTTAATTGCAGTTAGCTACGCATTCAGCTGAACGATTAACTTGTAACTATCAAATTGTAATTTTTTTGTAATTGAAAAGATTACGTCGAATTTCTTGCTGGTTCTTCTGAGAAGGAGCAAACTTCTGAATCAGTGGTAGCTTCTTTAAAACATTGGACGATTCAAAAGTACTTAAAAAAGTCCACTTCAATAAAGAATATTTTGATTTTGAATTTGAATTTCCACGCAATATAATTTTGTTTCGCTTTTATCTAAGGGTTCACTGATATATTTTATAGTTCACTTATCTAATTTATAAAATTAGGCGTTACTTTGCGGAGGTCTATAATACAAAAGTAAAGAGAATATTATTTTGCTAAGTAGAGTGTACTATTTTGCATTATTGAGATTGTGTAGGTGAATGTGTGCAGTGCTTGTGTACTGTTGTGTCATCGGTGTCGGGTAGTGCATGAGTACTTACAAACTCTGCATGTATCAGGTATGAGAACGAATAGTACATAGCATTACATATATTTTCTTTTATCTCGGATTATAGCAAAATTATATTCTCATTACTTTAGTTCATTTATCTACTTCGTGATACTAGCAACGCTGCAATTTCCAGTGAGACTTTTACTCAGCTTTGAAGTATGCTGGACTCACGTCGAAACTTTTACTCAGCTTTGGAATATAGGTATGCTGGACTTACGTCATCCATCAAGCACACAAATTAAAGTCAAATTCGTAAGCAGATTTTATAAGTCCAGGATCAATAAACTTCGCATCAATTTGAATAAACCGCCGAGGTGACGCTTGCACATCCTTTGTCTGATTACATTAGGCACCAAGGCACCAAGTACATGAGGTCGTAAATAATTTTCGCTCATTAAACGAAGCGGTTGCATATTGCAATGGACGTAATAAGCAACAATGTTTTGTACAGGTTGGTTCGACTGCTATGAGTATTAATCAAATCAAACACCTTTTATTAACAACTGTCACACATACCCTACATGAATATTTACACTTATAAAATAGACAATATAAAATAAAAAACTCTACCTATGCAGAGAAATGTGACGTTGCAAAAAGGAACACCACTCAGTATACGTTGAGGTGGCCCCCAACACTGGTTTTCAGTGGCGTTATTAGTACCTCGATGACCAAGCTTTGGTCGGGTTCTAAATGGTATTTAGCTTTTCCTCATAAAAGCGTACAGACAGATTTTTTTTTTATACGAAGAAATTCTAGCGCCTGGCTGCGATCTCGCCTAACGGTAAGCGAAGGATGCAGCCTAAGGTGGACTGCGCTTGCCACTATAGTGCCTATTTACTCTTTTTTTGAAACTTTGTGGATCGTGAGATTCCGGAAAGATAGATGCAGGGAGGGAATTCCACATTTTGGCCGTGCGCATGAGAAATGATGAGCCAAAGCGTTTAGTGCGTAATTTGGGGATATCAATTGTGTAGCGATGGAGCCCCTCGTGGCGTCTGCTTGTCCGGTAGTAGAATGGTGATGGAGGGATCAGGAAGATGTATGTATAACTAATGAATATTTTATATCTTTACTCGCAGTTGTACCAATTAAGATAAGTACACGAGGGCTGTTGGTATATGCCTATAAAAATAAAGTTAATATAAATTTGAGTTGAATATAATAAATAGAGACATGATGTTCTGGACTTCTTTGTAGTATTTTTGTAGATCTAAAATTCTCTAGTGTAACACAACGTACTAGCAACACGTGATTCCGCACTCAAAACTAGATGGCGCCACTGATCGTTTGCTCCGCGCTATCGAAGTGCTTTCGTAGTAATATAAGAAGTCCCCATACATTATATTATTAGATCGACATCGCTATCAGATCCTAGGGCTCTTAAGTTCATCCTACTGGAACACTACGCCTTGGCGCGTCTGAGACGGTGCATCCTTCATCCGGCACATCCATACCTGGAATGCCGTGAGGGGACCCGTCGTCTGTCCGCGATGCTTTCCGTACTCACATACATACGTACGAGAATGTACGTACGTACATTCTCGCCCCCGACAGTACGTGCGTCGGGTCATCGTATTATACTAGTATATTAATAAAATGTATCTCTGTTGGCTTGTGCGACATACGTAAATAAAGCTGGGAGCTTTTTATAACCTCTTTAAACATAATCAATATAAAACTGTAATGTATTATTAACCAAAACCTTCCGGGAGAATGCGTTATCTTTTAATGAAAACCGTGCCAAAATCCGTTCAGTAGATTTTGAGAAAATTGATCAGACATACTTCTTCTTCTTCTTCTTTGTCAACCGATGGACGTCCACTGCTGGACATAGGTCTCTTCACCACACCACACGATCTTGTGCCGCTTGGACCCAGCGGCTCACGATCGTGTCATCACTTCAGACATACAGCTTTTGTTTAATAATAAGTATAGATATAGGAAAATGAATAAGTATCAAAGTATTGCTTGAAAATTTCAAAAAAGCTTTTACCAATGAGCTTTCAACAAATTCACTGACACGGGAAGTCGAAGGCTTGCCCTCTAGACAACGTTAATGTTTGTGGCGCTTTGAACTTTACTCTGTTTATTATCCATTACTTGATTGAAAAGTTATACAGCAGTCTTAAAATCCTTCATCCTCCTGCCCTTATCCCACCCTAAGTGGGGTCGGCACAACATGTTATAAACATGCTGTTACATGATTTGACTGCGTTTTTATGACCGGCCGCCTGCCTGACGTCAACTTACCTTAGTCGTATTCTACGACTCCTCGGTAAGGAAGAGGGTGGTCTATTTTACTCAACCGGATACCACACGGTAGGTCAACTTACCTTAGTCGCCTTTTACGACACCTCGGTAAGAAATGAGGTTGGTCTATTCTACTCAGCCGGATACCACACGGCGGGTCGACTTACCTTAGTCGCCTTTTACGACACCTCGGTAAGAAATGAGGGTGGTACTATTCTATTTAGCCGGATACCACACGGCGTCTGTCTTAAAATCCTTATCGTAAAGTAATATGCCCTGCTGAAATCTATTGTTGCGAAATAAAAGATAATTATTCGATAATCATTTGCAGTATTTCGGGTTAAAGCAGCTGATCAGCACTCCTGCCTTATCCCACTCTAGGTAGGGTCAGTAAAACATGTTATATAAAATTTTGTCAATTGATTCGGCTAGGTATTTTACGACCGGCCGCTTGACGACAACTTAGTCGCCTTTTGCGACACCACAGTAAAAAACAGGGTGGTCTATTGTGCTCAAAGGGATATCACTCTTCCAATCTTTTTATTTGTATTTTAGTTGTAATTTTTATTATTATTTTCATTCAATTTATTTGTTTTTTAAGACTATGGGAATGTGTAAATGCGAGATAGAGTAGATAGAATAGACCACCCTCATTTCCTGACGGGTGTCGTAAAAGGCGACTAAGGTAAGTTGACCCACCGTGTGGTATCCAGTTGAGTAAAATAAACCACCCTCTTTCTTACCGACGAGTCGTAAAATACGACTAAGGTAAGTTGACGTCAGGCAGGCGTCCGGTCTTAAAATACGTAGCCAAATCATGTGACAACATGTTTGTAACATGTTGTGCCGATCCCACTTAGAGTGGGATAAAGGCAGTAGGATGATGAATCTTATCAGAAGCTCGTATAAGTTCATATGGTTGAGGTAAAACGGACAGACTGGATGATAATAACCATAAACAACGACTCGTTTGTGAGCCGTCACACGCTCGCCCAAACAAGTCATTCATTCATATCAAATTTTCGACTTTTGAGATTGAGCACGATCGATGATTAATGAATGACTTCATTAGATAGTTTGAGATCCTTATAAATTAGAGCGTCAAGTTGTTAAACGCTCGTTTGAATTTGGAAATGAGAAAATTTTAACATCGGCCTATCGGGTTTTTGTACTTTATTGGTGTGTTATGGACAGACAACTGAATATATAATTATATATTTTTAAATACATACTTAAAAACAAATATACACCCAGGCTCAAAGACAAATAAATTCATTTATAGAACATGTTGGCCCTCGGCGGGAATCGAATTTTCCTGAAATTCACCATGCAGGAGATTTTGGGGGAGAAAATCGATCTAGCTAGGTTTGATTTAAAAAAACGTTTCGTCACTGTTTTTGACCAATAAAAAAATAAAAAATTTACATTAAATATATAAATTCAATGAATATATTTTTAATATACGAGCTATACGTGGCATTTATAATTTAAAACCGCGTGATTCCCTGCGAGAGAAGTTTAAGGAAACAGGTATTCTTACATTCGCTTCACAGTATATTTTAAGCAATTTAATTTATGTACATAAAAATATAAAGAATTATAAAACGATAGGTGATGTGTACAATAGACAAAGCAGGAACCGACATAAGCTTGCGGTTCCTGCTTTGCGCCTTGCAAAAGTGCGTAACTCGTTTGTGGGTTTTGGTATAAGATTCTATAATAAAATTCCGCAATCAATTTCAGCACTGCCATTACAGCAGTTTAAAAACACTGTTAAAAAGAGGCTGATACAGAAAGCCTACTATACTCTTGAAGATTATTTAGAAGATAAGAATGTGTGGATATAGCTCTCTTTGAACCTGTACAAGACAGTAACGACTGAATGTAAATAGTATTAATAATCATATGTTTAAAAGAGCAACCGCCGAGTTTCTTGCTGGCTCTTCTCGGTAGGAACAGCTTTCCGAACCAGCAGTAGAGTTGACGATTCAAAAGCACTTGTTTACAAGTTTATTTGAATAAAGAATATTTTGAATTTGAATTTGAATAATATTTAATTTACTTAATAAATATATTTTGCTGAAAACTGTTAAGTCTGCGTAGCTTATTCGGGGAACGGGTGGTCGCTAGAAATTAAGATACCTAGGATCGAGCCCCACCTACGCTATTTTTATTTCTTTTTTTTTAAGTTTTAAGTTTTTTTTTTTTTTTTTGTAAAAAAATAACTAGCAAGGCTCGGTCAATCAGGTACTATAACCTAATGACATTATTCCATAATTACATATGACCTTTACCAATACATATAACGCTATGATTTTAGAATCACATGTCGATGATGGGGCCGCATTAAATATAAACCAAATCATTACATCAGCTGTCTGAAAATAATACAGCATTAGTATAAACCAAACAAACATTGATGCGTAGGACAGAACGAATTAATCATCGCTGCAAATAATCACTCAGTCCTTACATATTATAAAACAAAGCCAACCGTCGCGTCTGTCTGTCTTTTTATTACCAAAATACCTGGGTCTGAGCCTTGATCAGTAATTTTTTTAAAGATTTAAAAAAAAATGTAACTAAAAAATAAATAAAAAGATCGATCTAGCTAGGTCTTATTCTAAAAAGTTTATTTTTATCCCTATTTTTGGTCATTAAAAAAATTTACATTGAATATATAAAATACTGTTTTTGCCGAAAACTGTCAAATCACCGTAGCTTTTTCGGGGAACGGGTGGTGGCGAGAAATGAAAATACCTCGTATTAGCGAACAAGGGTCAACCAGGTCCTATACATACAAGATTAACTCATTTAAATATTAAAGCTGATAGGTAAAGTATCTCTAAAAGCATATACCTCTTACCGCCCTTTTACTATAGTAGACTCGTCATTAAACAAGAACCAAAACTTTGAAAGTTAAAAACTTGTAACAAATTCTTTTGTGTGCAAACGCCACCAATTCTTGACTTTTCTCTGCAAATAGTTTTCCATTTTATATCCGGACAAACTGAGATGTGAGGAAAATTTATTTATAAAAAAGATTTTCTGAAAGTTTGGAAGAAATTACTTCGTCGCGAATTTGACGCAATGCTTCACCTGCAAACATCTTACTGCATTGCAGATAAAAAGGATGGGATGCTGCAGACATCGGCACAGATTTGGTAGGTTGTTTATTTTATGTATACATTATATAAAGCTGTGATAGCCCAGCGGTGAGAGGGGCCCCTCTCACCGCAGGCGAGTTTTTTTATAGTATCACACGAGTGTTATAAGACCAAGTTATGTCCAGTGTCATACACTACTTTGTCTACTATCATACTATAATACGTAAAGCAATATTAATAAAAACCAAACTATGTTTCAATATTGAAAAGACTTTTTAAATGTCAAATGTTAGCGCCAAGGCTTAAACATCGATTGCGCTTTAAAATTAGCCGTTTTCGCAATATTTTTTATTGCTGCTCCTCTCATAATCATCTTAACCGTGATGAAGCCTTTAGCCTTCCTTGATAAATTAACTATCTTACACTCAAAGAATTTTTCAAATCGGTCCAGTGGTTCCTGAGATTAGCGCGTTTTAATAATCAAACAAACAAACTCTTCAGCTTTATATATTAGTATAGCTTTAAGTTATCACAGGTTTCAAGCCATTGGGAAGGTTTGTCCTAAAATACGGTTCTTATTAAGTATGGCAAACGAATTATTGGCGATTGAAAAGAGTACGGATTTATATCCTGTGTTTATATCCAATTCCCTATTAATACAATTCAAACATGACCAAGTGGAAGGGGGGAAGATTTGAAAACAATTTCAAGAGGATACCTTCGCTCAACGAACCATAAGCATATCAGTTAATACAAACAATCTATTCGCGTCTGAAACTTTCATTTGACCCCGTCTGCGCCCTGTCTACCCCCGCCAGGATCCGGGGGGGGAGCCAGACTGCGAGGGGGCCCTAGGGCTGACTATCGAACAGGTTTGCTAGAACTTATTTTCGAAATTAAGACATCAAAATCCTTATCTATACTAATATTGTGAAGGGGAATATTTTTTTGTATGTTTGTAATGTTTGAGCACTGAGCACTGAACAACATAGGCCATATTACATTTCAAAAATAGGGATCCGTTTTAACAATCTAATAAGGTGTTAAAAAATAAAAATTACGCGGGTGTAACCGCGGGATATTACTAGTAATACTATAAATGCAAAAGTTTGTGAATATGGATGTATGTTTGTTGCTCTTTCACGGCGAATCCGCTCCACCAATATCTACGAAATTATTCAGGCACAATTATTCCTTATACACAGGACATAACATATAGCCTAAAGAAATCCTGTTAATTCTACAGTAATAGGATGACACTAAAAAGCGCCATCTAGAATCAACTTATCGCGTGACAACGTTTCACGCGAACGAAGTCGCCGCTATCTCCACCGTTACCATTGATAGAGTGAAATAAGGACAGCAAGATGATGAAGTATGATACGTGGATGAAGCCTGAAATTTAAATTCAAATTTAAAATTTTCAAATAAACTACAAGTAATTGTAAATTGTCAATTCTACTGCTGGTACGGAAAACTGTTCCTACCGAGAAAAGCCTGCAAAGAACTCGGCGGTTGCTCATTTCAAAATAATACTTTTAACTAGTTACATTAAGTCATTACTATCTTGTACAGAGTCGGACAGTAGCTATATCCACGCATTATCATCTAAATAATCCTCAACAGTACTAACAAGGGAGGCTGATACAGAAAGTCTACTAAGACTTTTTGTATCAGCCTCCCTTTAACAGTTTTTTTAAACTGCTGTAATGAAATAAATTTTCCCGTTAGGCGTGACATCATAACAACCGGCAACCCTACACTTCTCTCACTTATCAGGATATTCACTCTTATACCGTTAAAAAACTTATACAATTCACGTTCTTAATTCTAATAACATTAGGACCATAACGCTGTGAATATATTACCACAATACTTTAGTAGGAGCTATCGTACTCTGAGGAGGTTGAATGGTGTGGTTGAAATATAGCCCTTATAGCATGACAATACAGCAAAAAAATGCATACGCGTTTCGAGAGAGGCTTTTGACTTTGCAGCTGACTTTGCAGATTAAGTGAATTGAGGGTTTGAACAAATCCGCTGTACATTTTCCACGAGGGCTCAATTATGGCCGATAGGATTTTTTTGGTCCTCCAAGCCGGATTAATTTTATTTTTACGTCATTTCAATGTCTGCTAATTGAGTCGCTTCTCTATAGTTCAATTGAAACGGATTTCGTTAAATATGCCTTTATTGTCTGTAGATTGTCTTTTCCCCAAATTTTTTTATAAATATGAACGGAAAGGAACGGACGACCGTGTGTGTTAGTGTCTTATATATTTATTATTATTACGAGTATATGGGAGTTAAATAGCTGTGATAGCCCAGCGTTGCGTGTGAATCTCTAGAGAGGATCATGGGTTCAAACCCGGGCAGACACCAATGAGTTTTTCTATTAAAAACTTATGTGTTTAATTGATAATTGTAATTTATTACACGCTTTTCGGTGAAGGAAAACATCGTGAGGAAACCTGCATATCTCTAGAGAATCCTAGGGATATGTGAAACCTAAAAATCCGAATTGGAGCAGCGTGGTAGGTCCAAGCTCCAATCCTTCTTTTCCAAAAACGGAGAGAAAAGGCCTATGCCCAGCAGTGGGATACAAGATTCACTCATTTAAATGTTCTTATTTAAAATTCGGTACTAATTTAAATGATTACGCCGTGTGGTATCGGCTGAACAGAATAGTACCACCCTCATTTCTTACTGAGGTGTCGTAAAAGGCGACTAAGGTAAGTTCACCCACCGTGTGGTATCCGGCTGAGTAGAATTGACCACCCTCATTTCTTACCGAGGTGTCGTAAAATACGACTGAGGTAAGTTGACGTCAGGCAGGCGAACGGTCGTAAAAACAAAGCCAAATCATGTGACAGCGTGTTAATAACATGTTGTGCCGACCCCACTTAGAGTGGGATAAGGGCAGGAGTAAAATGAGTAATTTAAATGATTAACTCATTTAAATTTGTTTAATTAAATGATTAACTCATTTAAATTAGTTTATTTAAATGATTAACTCATTTAAATTTGTTTAATTAAATGATTAACTCATTTAAATTAGTTTATTTAAATGATTAACTCATTTAAATTAGTACGGATTATAGCAATATAAGCATATTATTCAAGAAAGCGGACCGCGTTGGCCGTCTAAAATAGAATCGGCTACCCACCAAGTGCGTTTATCAGCGAACGAGTGCACTCGACTGTGACGTCACGTGGCCGATAACCCTGGCATTTCAGATGTGCTGATAACGTTTGCAACTTTGGTGCAAATTTTTCTTTTTCTTTCTTAACCGTCTTTAAATTAATTTATCGTCTTTGAATTCCATAAAATTCTAGAATTCCAAAAGATATACTAGTTTTATTATACTATAATACGCAAAAATCGCTCTCACATCTTATATATGCATATGATTATCATCATCATCCTCCTGCACTTATCCCACTCTAAGGGGGAGCACAACATGTTTTAAACAAGCTGTCACATGATTTGGCTGCGTTTTTACGACCGGCCGCCTGCCTGACGTCAACTTACCTTAGTCGTATTTTACGACAATTCGGTAAGAAAAAGCTTGGTCTATTCTACTAAACTGGATACCACACGGTGGGTTAACTTACCTTAGTCGCCTTTTACGACACCTCGGTTAGAAATGAGGTTGGTCTATTCTACTCAGCCGGATACCACACGGCGGGTTGACTTACCTTAGTCGCTTTTTACGACACCTCGGTAAGAAATAAGGGTGGTACTATTCTATTCAGCCGGATACCACACGGCGGTTCGACTTAACTTAGTCGCCTTTTACGACACCTCGGTAAGAAATAAGGGTGGTACTATTCTACTCAGCCGGATACCACACGGCGGTTCGACTTACCATAGTCGCCTTTACGACACCTCGGTAAGAAATAAGGGTGGTACTATTCTATTCAGCCGGATACCACACGGCGGTTCGACTTAACTTAGTCGCCTTTTACGACACCTCGGTTAGAAATGAGGTTGGTACTATTCTATTCAGCCGGATACCACACGGCGGATGCATGCTTATGATTATATTAAACTAATATTTTAATTTGTTTTTTTAATTATGGATCTCCGCAAATTAACATCTAATTCTATAAATCATATGTAGAGATTTAAACCCATGACCCTAACTTTGTTTAAATAAGTAATATTAGAACTATTATTGTATATGGCCGCTGACTATGGGCCTCATAAGAAAGCTCAGAGTCGCTCAGCGGGCGATGGAGCGAGCTATGCTCGGAGTTTCTCTACGTGATCCAATCAGAAATGAGGAGATCCGTAGAAGTACCAGAGTCACCGACATAGCTCAGCGGGTCGCGAAGCTGAAGTGGCGATGGGCGGGGCACATAGTGCGGAGAACCGATGGACGTTGGGGTCTCAAAGTGTTGGAATGGCGACCCCGCACCGGAAAGCGCAGTGTCGGAAGACCCCCTGCTAGATGGACAGACGACCTCAAAAGGGTCGCGGGGAGCCGCTGGATACAAGCGGCACAAAATCGTGTGTTCTGGAGATCCCATAAAGAGACCTATGTCCAGCAGTGGACGTCCATCGGTTGAAGAAGAAGAAGAAGAATAGAACTATTTTGCTATAATCCGCATTTGTGTTTGTTTTTATTGTTTGTTGTTAACGCTTACCACTATAAACTACATGTTATGTCTCTGGTTAATATTTGAAAAAAAAAATTAATTGGATAACAGGATTAACTTAGCTTTATTTTGAACCTAGAGTTAGGTAGTTATAAATAAAAAGAAATAAACTTTATTGTTATATATCTTATCTACATCCTTATGCTAATACGTTTTGTGTTGATTTAGTGCTTTGTTAGTGATAATTGTGTGTCACTGATAAATGATAATTGAATACCTCTTTCGAGAGGGTCACGCGTTATGTCACGATATCAAATACCTATGTCATAATGGCCGCGATTTTATTTTTTTTTAATTTTTTCACTTTTTAGAGTCCCATTTTAGAGATTGTCTGTTACTTAGTCTATTTGTCGGCTTAATATCCGACATATTATCATCAGTAACTTGTGAATCAGGCCCTTAGTATTAAAGTGGCCTAATTCAAAATTAGGCTTGAGTTAAATTCATTGTAATCCTTATTTCAATGCCATTTATAACATTACGGTAGGAACTATTAAAAAAATAGTGTTTTCTCGCTTCTCAAAGTTATTTGCCTCTAACACTAACGAGTTTAGTAGTCGCTACGCTTTATTACACATACATCCTCCTGCCCTTATCCCACTCTAAGTGGGGTCGGCACAACATGTTATAAACATGCTGTCGAATGATTTGGCTGCGTTTTTACGATCGGCCGCCTGCCTGACCTCATCTTACCTTAGTCGTATTTTAATACACCTCGGTAAGAAATGAGGTTGGTCAATTCTACCCAGCCTGATACCACACGGTGGGTCAACTTACCTTAGTCGCTTTTTACGACACCTCATTAAGAAATGAGGTTGGTCAATTCTACTCAGCCGGATACCACACGGCGGGTCGACTTGCCTTAGTCGCCTTTTGCGACACCTCGGCAAGAATTGAGGGTGGTACTATTCTATTCAGCCAGATACCACACGGCACTACGCTTTAATACAATTCGGCATAAAACTACTTTTTTGAATTAGGTCTCTTTAATACTAAGCCTGCGATGTATTACGAGGGTCTTTTATACATTTGTTCGCAGTTGTAACAATGCAAGTTATTGTTATGTTTTTTTTTCACATAATTTAGTGCTGATTTACACAGTGTAGTATTTTCGTCGAAGCATCCTCGCTACATTAACAAAGTGATTTCTGACGATTAACATCACTTTGCTGCGTACACTTTTGTTTTTCTCATTTGTAGCTATAACTCTGTATTTTATTGGTTTTCTTTTGCAGTGTATATAAAATAAAAATACATTTACAATGTATAAGTATACGCCGTGTGGTATCTGGCTGAAGAGAATAGACAACCCTCATTTCTTAACAAGGTGTAGTAGACCCCACTTGGAATGGGATAAGGGCAGGAGGAGGATAAGGATGATATAGGTTAGAGGGAATAGATAAATTAATTAATTAATACATATATGGGACACTTACATACACGTTCATCGGTCCCCAGAGTAAGTAACTTAATACTTGTGTCATGGTAGAAGGACAACTGGTAAATATATACTTATATATTTTTAAATACATACTTAAATACAAATATACACCCAGACTCGAAGACCAACAAATTGATTTATAGAAAATGTTGGCCCTCGACGTAATCGAACTCGCGACCCGCGGCGCTGGAGGCAGGGTCACTACCCACTTCGCCAACGGGCCAGTAAAATTAATTTTTCCCGTTCTTCCCGGTAAAAATACCGTTCCGATCTAGTGGTAGCTTCATTATAATTTGATGATTCAAAAGTGCTTGTAAAATCCATCTCGAATCAAGAAAATTTTGAATTTAAATACACACAAGCTTTTAGCACCTATAATCAATACAACATTCAGGTGGAACCGTTTTCCTCAACTCTATAAGCGAACACCATGAATTATGGTGACTCATTACAAACAATGTTCATACCATGAGTGTACTTTACAAAGGGGTCGTTGAATTATACATACTGATAATATTTAAATGAGTTAATCTTGTATGTACATATATATTTATTTATTTATTTATTTATTTATTGGTTAGCACGCTCCTACATGCAAAAAATTGTACTTAGTTAAGTTTTAGTTTTAAGTTCTCATTTAAGTGAATGTAAATTCTTATGGGAATAAAATTTTCTTAAACCGTATTTAACGAATCTCGGAAACGGCTCCAACGATTTTCCTGAAATTCAGCATGTAGGGGGTTGGTTTTAGGTTATCGATGTAGATAAGTTTTATTTTAAAAAAATGTCGTTTTTAACCTGTTTTGAGGCTCTAAATTTTATTTTTAAATTAACGATGAATATAATCACAATTTTTGGCTGTCTAACGTAAAGTCATGGTGTCACATTTGGGTAACGGGCGGTCTAAAGACGTGAAAATCCAGCCCCACCTGCGCTACCATTTTTTCATTTTTTTTCACATCAATTTAAAAATTACCGAGCAAGGCTCGCTCTCCCAGGTACTAAATAATGATATTACGAAAAGTATTTGTTTATATGAGAAATAGCTAACTACAGGAAAGGTGTGATAGCCTAGCGGTGCAACCGTGCGACTCTTTCGAAGGAGCCACTGGTTCGAACCCCAGGCAGGCACCAATGAGTTTCTCTGTTAAAACTTGTGTCTAATTGATAATTGCAATTTATCATACGCTTTTACGATCGGCCGCCTGCCTGACGTCAACTTTCCTCCGTCATATCTTACGACACCTCGGTAAGAAAGAGGGTGGTCCATTCTACTAAACCGGATACCACACGCTGGGTCAACTTACCTTAGTCACCTTTTACGACACCTCGATAAGAAATGAGGTTGGTCTATTCTACTCAGCCGGATACAACACGGCGGGTCGACTTACCTTAGTCGCCTTTTACGACATCTCAGTATGAAATGAGGGTGGTACTATTCTATTCAGCCGGATACCACACGGCGGACAGCTCCAGATCGGAAACTAGTATAGAAATATGGATAACCAAGCTACTCCTACAGTCAGGTGCGTTATGAGAAATTCGCAATCACAAGAAGCTCACGCCAATACCACTGCCTAATACCTCCAAATATGGCCTTTAATTGTGTGATCTTTGGAGTCAATGTTGACTTGTGCGGTTAATTCAAGCGTTTGGTCTCGTGCTCCCGAGATGAATGTCAAGGTGAGGCGCTCCGTCGGCCGAATCGGCCGCGGCGGTCGTCGACCCGGCGGCGGGGCGCGGGGCGCGGGGGGCGGCCCACGCGAATATATGCGGCGCGTTTAACCTCCACCGACGTTCTGCCGCCCTGGTACTTACTATGAACTTTGTTTGGTAATACTTGTCCATTGTTTTCGCGAAATTAGCTTTTTTTTATGCTCAACCGCAATCTATATATAAATAGAAAAAGCACTTACTACGACTTTGACTTTGTAAAATTTAAATTATAAAACAAAGTCACTTGTTTGTATGTATGTGATCGATTAGATCAAAATCTACTCAACTAATTTTTTTACGGTTTTTACTTAAAGAAAAGTTCACCCTCTTTCTTACTGACATGTCGTAAAAGGCGACTAGAAAAGTTGACCCGCCGTGTGTTATCCGGCTTAGTGGAATAGACCACTCTCATTCCTTAGCGAGGTGTCGCAAAAGACGACAAACTAAGTTGATATTCAGGCAGTCGGCTGCTTGTTAAATACCTAGCCGAATCATATGACAACATGTTTATAACATGTTTTGCCGATCCCACTTAGAGTGGGATAAATGCAGGAAAGTAATGACTAAAAGATTCTTGACAATTCTTGATTGTTTTAAAAAGACAATTCTTGAAGACTAAAAGTAAAAAAAAAGTGAAGTAAACTAATTTTAATAATAATTTTAATCTAATCTGAACTTTCACTGGAAGAAAGAGCAACAAGGTTGTGCAACAAAAAAGCTTTTTATCCTAGAATTCCCGTGGGTCTGGATTTAGCGACTCTACTACCGCTACTCTACATTAAAAAAAAAGTCTCTAAAAGTCTATGTGATCCCGAGTCCATATGATGATATATGATGGATTTTTTCAAAATTTATTCAATAGATTTTTGTACGGTTCTTACTAAAAGATAGCGCAATTCTTGAGAAAGGTTTAGGATAATAGTAGATGAGCTTATTCCAACGAGCAGATTTACACAGGAAAATCTTTGTCACTCATTTATTACCACGCGGGCGAAGCCTCGGATGTTTAAAGTACGAAAAGCTTAGTTGTCAAACGTGACCTTAAAGATTTCAACGGATTCGTGATTTATCAAACATTTTTTCCTAAAGCGTATTCGAGGTAAATGAACTTTAGAAAAAAATTTGCGTACAGACCGTAATGATTTTGAATTTGAATGAAGCAATTTGGAAACGTACTTATAACCTACTGTTGTGATTGAATATTTAAATTAATTTTATTATAGAGAAGGAATGTATAAAATTAAATTGTTTATGCTTTATTGTTATATACCATCGGTTCTTCAGTATTTGCTTCCTCTATATTAATACACTACATAAATTATCTCTCTATGATTTATTTACTAACTCTTACTTAATATATCCTTTTGTGCGTCTCATTTGCGTTGTATAGGCCATAAAGCAAGATAATAATAATATGTACTACCAACTATGATTGTTAAGAAAATAATTTTTGGTACGGTTTTTTTGCTTCTTTTCTACATATGATTCAAAATTTTCAGCAATTCAATTTTTAGAAACATTTAATTTCCACCAATTTATTTGAAATTTAGCTAATTATGGTATATTATTTACTAATTTTGGTAACATTGAAATTATTGTTTAAGTTAAAGAGGTTACGTACTTTAAGTTATAGAGGTTTATGGGTCTGAGGCAGGGTTGCCACCCGTACTATATTATATAGTATCGTACTATATTTTAGTCAATTGTACTATATATTATAGATAAACAATAAAGGACGAAAAATACTATATTTTTATCGCTAATTCAATTGTCGCGCTTTTTTTGAGTCAACTGTGAATGGAACGCACCCGCATCACTGCATAGGGAATATTTGAACGAAACTCATTCATGTATGTACGGCTTAGTTAGTTAGTAACTCTAACTCCTTTGTCATTGTCCAGCGAAAAGTAATAATAAATAATGATTGAAAATAGATGTGTACTATTTTTTTTCCTGAATTTCCTAAAAGTACTATATTTTTTTTGATTTTAAAAGAAAAATACTATTTTTCTCCAAAAAAAAGGTGGCAACCCTAGTCTGAGGATTTAGTTTTCATACATCCACTATCAACAAATACAACGTTACGAAGAACAAAAATAAAGTCGTTTTAAACTATAGAAAAATTGGCAAAGAACTGTATTTACGGATTGTTGACAATTTTATGACTTTCAACAAAACAAAACAAATTTCTGAAAGTTGAATGAGCGTAAATGTTTACGCAACGTGGTTCCTAGAAAAAATAGCACCAACCAATATGGCGTCCGTATCGTTAACGACTTTAATTATACTTTTTACATACATGGGTCGCGGGTTCGATTCTCGCCGAGAACCAACATTTTATCAAAAAAAATAGTTGGTGGTCTATTCTACGCAGGCGGATACCACACAGCGAGTGAACATACCTGAATCGCCTTTTACGTCATCCCGGTAAAGAATGAGGGTGGACTATTCTACTTAGCCCAATACCACACGGCGGGTCGACTTACATTAGTCGCCTTTTACGACAAGAATTAAGGGTGGTCTATTCTACTCAGCCGGAAAGCACACGGCGGGTCAACTTACCTTAGTCCCGATTTATGACACCTCGGTAAGAAATGAGGGTGGTCTATTCCACTCAACCGGATAGCACACAGCGGGACTACATACCTTAGTCGCCTTTTACGACACCTCGGTAAGAAATGAGGGTGGTCTATTCTAGCCGTCTATTCTGACTGGCCCTTTGGCGCAGTGGGTAGCAGCTCCGCGGGTCGCGGGTTCGATTCACGCCGAGGGCCAACAATTTTTATAAATGAATTTGCTGGTCTTCGAGCCTGGGTGTATATTTGTATTTAATTACGTATTTAAAAATATATAAGTATATATTCACCAGTTGTCTGTCTACCATCACACAAGTATTAAGTTACTTTGGGAAAGGACGACCGTGTGTGTAAGTGTCCCATATATTTATTATTATTATTATTCTACATAGCCGAATACCACACGGCGTGTCAATGACCTCTCCTATATATTATTAAACAAATCAAATCTTTATCCAACGTTCTTGAACTTCGCGACAAGAGCCTAATAAATCTTAATGGATGGCATTTTTTCGGCGCCGGCTTATACCCTGTCGTGCCATTAATCACAGCTGCACGATGGAGCGTAAAATCCGTTAATTTGAATGACAAAGGTGACCAACAATACGTTCGCAACATACGACCGAACATGTCGTCAAAAAGACCGAGGAATAACAGTCTATAACAATATCTATCTATCTATAACAATATTGTCGCCAATGACTTTCGTTTTGTATTTTATAGCAATACCATGAAAAGAGTATCGCGCCCTTTTGACTGAAATGGTGGCAACACTGTGTAGTGTTGTTTCCGGTGGAGTCTTCCTATATATTGCTAAAACGTTTCTGTTGCAGTCGTCACATTCGCACATGTTCCGAAAAAATATCTGCGGCCCTTGCAGACTCTGCAAAACAAATTTATGAGAATAGCCACAGGCTGTCCATGGTTTATGCGAAACCTCGACCTCCATAGACATTTAGGTCTCCCCACCATCGACTGCTTATTTAAGAAATTTTCGAAAAATTATTTCGAAAAAGCGGAGGTAAACGCCAACCCTCTGATCGCAAGGATGGCCCGTTACCGATGCTTTGATAAATCATTCAAAGCCCGTGTTTACAGACGCCCTAAGAGCGTCCTTACTGACCCTGACGATCCTATTACGATCGCCATCGCCAGAACACTGCACAAACACTCACACACACAGCGTCTTCGCCGGCGAAGACGAGGTCCCAGATTTCTCACGTCTAGCGGCCGGGGCGTCCAACCCCGTCCGTTATGACACTAGGACTCTTCCACAGTCCGATAATAGTCCTCCACAGCGCGTCGCTTTAAGCCGAGGTTCGGCCTCACGGGAGGCACCCTTAAGGCGACGCTCCCAGGATGCTGCGGGCCTCTTTCGAGACCCGCTCTCCTAGTACTTCACCCCGGCGATGCTTCTGCGCTCGCCCACTCTCCCGGTGACGCTGTCAAAGCCTTCATGGCTAACAGCATTAGTTAGTGTCCGAAAAAAAAAAAAAAAAAAATGTTGCAGTCAGTCTTTGTTCGTCATTCAAGAGAAGTGCATCTCGGAACGGGATTTGTGGTATTCCTATTATATCGTGTTATTGTATATAGTGTGCGCTAACATTATTTTCCTATATTCCGCGATAAAGTAAATAAATAATATATATAATGGTAAATGTACAGTGGGCTATACGTTTTCATACCCGATGCGCACAGGATTCGTAAAAACACACGCAGAAACCTCCACGAGCACTACACACGTTCACTATCACAAACCCATCAATCGTTTCGCCCCGCAACCGAAGCGTCATCAGGAGATAGACTGCACGACAAAATCGCAAAGTTACAATACCTACGATTACGATACGATTTTTGAATATATTATAGTTTAATTTGTACTGAAACTAGACTTATTATAAAAATTATAATTTCATGTAAAGCAACAATTCAACTCAGTATCACAAAGATGCCTCAAAAAATTTTTAACCCAAAAAATATATCTAAGCAATTTTTGAATTTAAACTATCGTGAATGGATTACACAATTAATGTATAGAAACCGGCTATACTAAGATCTTGTTTTATTGGGTGAGCCCGGCCAGTTTCACGCCGCGATTACGCCCTATAAAGAGCTCATGAATAAGGGCTTGAAACTAGTTGGGCTCACCCGATAAAATAAGACGCGACTATAGCCGCTTTCCATACATAGACTATGAATATGTAACTAATCAATAAAAGATACCTCTATATCTAAAATGCCCTCAAAAAAAAATTAAACATTCAACATATCATCATCCTCCTGCCCTTATCCCACTCTAAGTGGGGTCGGCACAACATGTTACAAACATGTTTTCATATGATTTGGCTACGTATTTTACGACCGGCCGCCTGCCTGACGTCAACTTACCTTAGTCGTATTTTACGACACTAAACCGGATACCACACGGTGGGTCAACTTACCTTAGTCGCCTTTTACGACACCTCGGTAAGAAATGAGGGTGGTCTATTCTACTCAGCCGGGTACCACACGGCGGGTCGACTTACCTTAGTCGCCTTTTACGACACCTCGGTAAGAAATGAGGGTGGTACTATTCTATTCAGCCGGATACCACATTCAACATATGTAATGTTTAAAAATAAAACATGGAATGCATAGTGATAAGTGGTGAAAACCAAACAAAACTATCTAACAACATGACTCAATGTTTAACTGATAATGAGTTAGCCACATCTATAGAACATAAAGCAAGTCTCATTCAATGTGAACAGGGCTTTGTTAACTTGACATTCTAAACTTGGAATGTTTATATTTTGTCATTATATTTTGTTCATTAAAATACTGATCACAATCTAGAGAAATTTTTTTGGTATATTCTTTGCATCATATGCTTTAAAATTCTACGCCGTATTGTATCCGGCTAAGTAGAATAGTACCACCCTCATTTCATACAGAGGTGTCGAAAAAGTATGTATAAAGTAAGTATGTCGTAAATTGTTTCGCCCCGTAACCGATGCATCGTCAGGAGATAGACTCCACGACAAAAACGCAAGATGGCTTTGCGATTAGTGCATGAATTCTTACAAATTCTGCATGTATAAGGTATGAGAACGAATATTACACTGCACAAAGCTATATAATATTATTTCATATACTATTGCAATGTTCCTTATTTCAGATTATACTGCTCCCATTCAATATGATTTGTCTATAAAATATTATGCAGCTATTGAATAAGGATATAAAATAATTTTATTCAGGTAATTATAAGTTATTTTTAGGTTATTACAACATAAATTACCATAACATAAATTAGATTATCAAAATTCCAAGTAACACAAAACTGTTTACAGTTATAATTATTTAACCTTATATTGTCTAATTTTAGCAATGAACACATCAACTATTAATAAAATAATTGTTTATTGTATGCATTGTTACTAAGCAGAAAACAGTTTAAACAGTTAAACTGGAGTTAAGTTTTGATTTCCATGATAGATAATGTAACCAACCGCAGTGTGATATCCGGCTGAGTAGAATAGACCACCTTCATGTCTTACCGAGGTGTCGTAAAAGGCGACTAAGGTAAGTCGACCCACCGTGTGGTATCCGGCGGAGTAGAATAGACCAACCTCATTTGTTACCGAGGTGTCGTAAAAGGCGGCTAAGGTAAGTTGACGTCAGGCAGGCGGCCGGTCGTAAAATTCGTAGCCAAATCATGTGACAACATGTTTATGTATACATGTTACATAATAACATGTTGTGCTGACCCCACTTAGAGTGGGATAAGGGCAGGAAAATGATGATAGATAATTAAACCTACTCATGACATGACCCAATTATGCATCTGCAGTCAACTGAATCAAATTGAATCTTAATATACCTGTTTTCTATGAAAACTCACATGCTTTATCCATACTACCTAATATTATTAATAGTAACTCTGCTTATCTGTCTGTGTGTATATCTGTAATGCTTTAAGAACTAATCCGCTGTGCAATATAGATGAAGTTAAGTAAAATTTATTGTTATATACTAATTTATGGAATTAGGTGTTACTTTGACAATATATTTTAAGCTTCACAATATATTTTAAGCAATCTAATTTATGTATATAAAAATATAAAGAATTATAAAACGATAGGTGATGTGTACAATAGACAAAGCAGGAACCGACATAAGCTTGCGGCTCCTGCTTTGCGCCTTGCAAAAGTACGTAATTCGTTTGTGGGTTTTGGTATAAGATTCTATAATAAAATTTCGCAATCAATTTCAGCTTTGCCATTACAGCAGTTTAAAAACACTGTTAAAAAGAGGCTGATACAGAAAGCCTACTATACTCTTGAAGATTATTTGGAAGAGAAGAATGTGTGGATATAGCTCTCTTTGAACCTGTACAAGACAGTAACGACTTAATGTAAATAGTATTAAGCATTATATTTTTAAAAGAGCAACCGCCGAGTTTCTTGCTGGCTCTTCTCGGTAGGAACAGCTTTCCGAACCAGCAGTAGAGTTGACGATTCAAAAGCACTTGTTTACAAGTTTATTTGAATAAAGAATATTTTGAATTTGCTGAGGTCCATAATACAAAACTAATGAAAATATTATTTTGCTATAATCTACTATTTTACTTTTTATTATGGATTATAGCAAAATAATATTTTTATTAATTTTGGTATATACTAAAACAGTTATTATGGGTAATGGGTAATTTAGCACAAAAATAATATAGTATTATTTTGATATTCTGCAATTAGAATTCCTGGATTATAGCAAAATATTATCATCACTACTTTTGTAGTATGGACCAAAAAAAAAATTATGCCTAATTAAGGTATTTTAGCACTTAATTTGATGCAAACAAAATCATATGTACTATTCTCCATATATTCTCCATATATATATAAAAATAAAATAAAATAAACTTTTATTCCTTCCGGTATAATACTATTGTACATATAAATGTTGTCCATATGTATTATAAAACTAAGTCTCCAAAAGCTAGCTGTCTCTATGTGATTTTCTCAAAATCTATAGAACAGATTTTTAGAGGTTTTTACAAAAAGATTCTTGAGAAAGGTTTAGGATAATACAAAACTAATGAAAATATTATTTTTCTATAATCTGCTATAAACAATCCGTGATTCATAGAGGATTATAGCAAAATAATATTCTCCTTAGTTTTGTATTATGGACCTCCACAAAGTAACGCCTAATTCTATAAATTATTTAGGATAATAGTAAATTCTCTTGAATGACTAAACCGATTTTAATGGGATATAAAGAAAGTTGTGGAGGAACACTCAGGCTACTTTTCATTCTAGAATGTAGGTCAGGATTAATGCTGGAAAAACTCTATGGCACACTGTGATAATCAGTGTAACACTGATATACTATCACTAATAGTATACATACAAAGACAAAAACTTAAACAGTAGCTTTGATAAGAATGTCCTTATGAAGACAACAATCCCCACTTACTGTACACTATCTTAAAGTCACAATAGACACTTATACCAAATAAGTTTCCTTACTTGTGTATGACCTCACAGCATGATTCATCATAACCTCCACTAAACAGGAATGTGGCCATTTGTAGAAAACTATTAAAGCTCATTAACAACAAGGTTTGGTAATTATACAACTATTTCATAAGTATTTAACTCAAGATAACAGGTTACTTTTTGAATGATGTAAGTAAAGAACTGTCAATTTTTAAAATGCTTGTGAAATTTCTACTCACTCTTTCCAAGCTTAATGATTTCTTAGAAATATTATGCTTTATTTGTAGAATATGAATACAAAATATTCATCACCTTCCTTCCCTTATCCCACTCTAAGTGGGGACGGCACACCATGTTATAAACATGCTGTAACATGATTTGGCTGCGTTGTTATGACCGGTCGCCTGCCTTACGTCAACTTACCTTTGTCGTATTTTACGACAACTCGGTAAGACTGAGGGTGGTCTATTTTACTAAACCGGATACCACACTATGGGTCAACTTACTTTCGCCTTTTACGACACCTTGGTAAGAAATGAGGGTGCTATTGTATTCAGCCGGATACCACACGGCGGATATTTCAACTAACTCTGTCAAAGCTAAATTATTAAAAGTGTGACATTTCTTGGAAATATTGTGACGATTTCTCAGAGATATTAAGTTTTAATTATAGAATATGTACTTGTACTAGTGTTGTAATTTTTTTATATATTTTTTTATACTTATTAAATTTTATCACTTTAAAAATTTATATAGTTAGAATACAATATAAATTTTGTGAATGTGTTTTTTGTAGTACAAAATTTGGAATATTTTTTTATATAATTTTAAAAGTCCAGACAATTTAATTATAGAATGAAATGTATAAAATGTGTGGCATAAGATAAGTCTATTTATTATTCCTTCAGTTATCAAAGTATGAGTGTTATCTTTTTTATATAATATACATATATCTAATGGAACAATTACTCATTTAGAGTGCTGATTTTTTCATGATAACAACACCTATATTTCTTTTGTAATGAAAATAAGGGAACTGGATATCTAGTACAAATTCTCTTTAGCTTTGTATGTTTCTTTACAATTTTAATAACCATAGTGACAGTATATATTTGAAGAAAACTCATATCAAGGACCACACTTTTTTAACAGTGATGTTAATGTGTAAATTGAGAAGTCATAAACATTATAAGCAATGAATTAAAACTAATACTTACATAAATAAGTCCTGAATAATATCTGTCTTTGATATTATGGAGAACAGATGCTTCATTGAGACAAGTCAATTCAGCCATGTCCTCAACTTTGTCAAACTTTGGTGGATTCATCTTCTGTATGTCATCTATCGGGACCAGCATCCGCTTCCCGGACTCCGCGATCTCCACTTCCACCTCATCTCCATGCTCACCCTTGATCCCAGCGGCCACGAAACCCTGGGTGTCGTGGGGCACCCACACCAAACGTTTCTGAGTCCACTCCGCCTGCGTCGCCGGGTCATTGAAACTGTTCCGATCGACCGACAGGTACCGGAGCTCCGGGTCATTCCTATCCATGTCCACCATCGCGCCCGATCACGCCGCGCGACCCTTTAAACCTAGCACCGGCACTGTATACCACATTAAACGGTCGCAAGACCGACACACACCACACGTTGCTAAAACACGGTCCGTTCGTGCACCGCGGCGGCACAACACATTCAAAATGAACTACGATTGACACGAACACGAGTGCCGACTTCGGAGTGACCGAGTGACAGCAACGTTCGCGAGGAGGAGGGATGGACCGGTCGACGCCCGAATTCACGTTTTGACCAAAATACTTAAAAAGTTCCCGTTGTATGACAGGACGGCACTGTTAATATATTTTACTTAGCGAACCCTTTTTGTATACCACACAAATATTCCAGCAGTTTTAATTATCGCAAATAATGCTATACGGTACACAACTCACACCTCAATTCCTGTCAAACTATTCAACCACAGACAAAAAACTTAAAATAATGATATTCCGTAATAATAATTTGACGTTTGTCATAGGTTTAGTAGTCTATGGTTCGTACTGTTAAATTCCGACAGTTAAATGTGAACTTATTGGTCGTTATTCACGTTCGAAGTTACACGACCAATCATATGATCTGTTTTGTACAATTATTACTCTCATGCGTTCAAATTTATCAGTTTTTAGAATTGAAATAAATCGTTCCTTTAAAAATTTATAAAAATGTCATATTTATTAACTTTATCTTAAAAGCAGTTATTAATGGATTTCCGGCAATTATTTTAATAATGTTTCAAACATGCATTTCACTTAAATAAATAACTATACAAATTTTTTTTATGTTTCATTCTTGCTATTTATTTCCAAATGGATTCTTGTTCGCTACACTACCAAAACATTTTTTTTTATAAGTAAAATCAAAAACTGTGAAATCGTGAACAATATATTCATTATTAATTTCAATAATTTATAGAATTATTTATTATTGTAGTTTTCCACTCGCTATTAGCATTTTTCGTTGTATGAAGCATTGCAATAATAATCTCTGTCGTATCAACCTGTAATTTTGTAGAATTCACCCTCACCTTCTTGTACACTGTTTTAATGAAATAGATTGGTGATATGTCCAATGGAATTATGTCCTATGGAATATTGCTATGGGGTAAATGCGCGGATAGTGAAAAAAAAATTGTTTTACAAAAAAGAGCTAAAATGAAACGTACCATCGAAAAAAATGTTTGCATATGCCATCTGACTGACCAAAACTTAAGTAGTTATTACTAGTAAATATCATAATAATGTCATTAACTTATCGAACTGATATAAGCTCTATGGTCATATGAGGTATGATCATGTAGCACGTAGCTACTAGCTACATGATCAAAAATCTATATACATATTATAAAATAATGTACCCAATAACTCTTTGTCTGTATGTGATCGATTTTCTCAAAAACTACTGAATGGATTATTGTACGGTTCCTATTAAATTCCGATTCCTGTGGAAGGTTAAGGCTATTAGGTTAGTAGATTATGATAAAATATCCGGGGGGTCAGGATTTATGCGGGTAAACTGTGGGACACTCTGATTTACTTGCTGGCGAAGCCAGCGCGGTTCTCTAGTGGGTAATAAAACAGGGTTCGTGCACCTTGTCTCTGACTATTAAAATTTAAGATCTCTGACTAAATTATTTAATTTAAAATACTAAGTACAAATAGTATGTGCCATCTTTAAAATCATGATTCCGATTTGGACTAGTTTACATATCTAATCCAACAAGTAATTTTCAATTCGATTAAGCATTAAACTTTGCCACTCATGACTGGAAAAGAATACAATGAATAATCATTATTGAGAAGAATAAATAAAAATAATAATCCCATTAAATTTTTATTGTTTCAAGCTCTCTTTTGACGGTTACATTTTATTATTCTTGCCTATTGTCTTGTATTAAGAGTTATTTATTACCTATGCAGGTTTAATATTTTGATGTCATTAGATGTCTACATCATATGATTTTCTTATACAATGTAAATTAAACTCTATTGTAAAGTAACAAAGTTTCATTCTAATTGAGAATTAATAATAATTTTAAAAAGTCATTTCAGTTTTTATGACAAAAATAATGATTACATTATTCCGCTTTAATCTGCTGTTTTTATGATGTAAATGATACTTCATATTTATATTTAATGTTAAAGGTCAAGAAAAAAAGTGATTGCAAAACATGAGTATATTTAAATAAGATATATAAGAGATAATTTTTAGTGTCGGTACGTATGTTCACGATTACACTATCAACTTTTACTACACGAACAAATATTCAGTACGAATTGCATTTTTGTGAATAGACATGGCTTACATAGTTGATATGCGGTCGGACACCGTCACAAAGCCCACAGCTTCGATGAAGCACGCCATGGTTAATTCTGCACTTGGCGATGATGTTTATGGTGAAGATCCAACTGTGAACGCCCTAGAAACTAAGGTGGCAAACTTGCTAGGGAAGCAGGCAGCATTGTTTGTACCCAGTGGAACAATGGCAAACCTTATTGCTGGTAAGTTTTTTTCCAAAAATAGGTAATTGTATTGTTTTATTTAGTAAAACTCCATAAGAGCCATATATCCGATTCACGTCTATTGGTTAAGATAGATGAATAAACCTGGATATAACCTTTTATTTTCATATATATTTGTATTGACTTAAATATTGGAAATAGTTGTAATATAATTTTGCATGTTAGTTTTTATTTGAATTTATTCAAAAGTTGTTTAAAATTTAGAAAATTTAATATTTTTTATTATTGTAAAGCTATTTGCAGTATAAAAGTTCGAATGGAAGATTTTTATGCAACCATGAGGAAAAGTACAGCATCAATGATGAACAGATTATGTGATAGCTCAAACAGTATTCTGTAGATACTTAATGAAAATTGGATAACCCATTTATGCAGCACACTGGATTTCAATGCATATGCATTCCCAGTGCTTCATAAATGGTTGTTATGCTATAATTTAATTGTAATGTAATTTAATTTTAATTCTAATACTAACATAGTCTATAAGTATTTTATTTTTATTTTTACTACTAACACAATGGATGTAATATCTAATTTAAATAAATGATTAATATTATAGTACATGATAAATTATTATTACTTAATTAACATTTATTACAGGCAATATATATATATTTTTTACTTTTATATTATTGACTCATACAACATAGAACTGTTTTCAATTTTAATCTAAGCAGCCTTCTAAAAAGACGTATATGTTTATAGTTATGGTGCATTGCAATAAAAGAGGCAGTGAAGCGATTATTGGGGATTTATCACATATTTACAAATTTGAGCAAGGTAAGTGAAGACATACTTTAGAAGACCAGTCTATATGAACAGTACATATTATCAGTGATGACATATTATGTTGGAAGGAGCTTGGAGCTTGTCTTTTCTCCAGTGACATTGTCAAATCCATTGGAGCTAGCTACATTAGTCATTTCAAAAAAGTCAACTACACAACAAGTAAACTTGTATACAAGTGCTTTTGAATCGTCAACTCTACTGCTGATTCGGAAAGCTGTTCCTACCGAGAAGAGCCAGCAAGAAACTCGGCGGTACTCTTTTCAAAATTTAATTTATTACTAGTTACATATATATACTAACATTGCAAGTACAAGGTTGAAGAGTAACTATATCCAGGCATTCTTATCATCTACATAATCCTTAACAGTATATTTCTGTATCAGCCTCCTTTTAATAATTTCTTTAAAGTTCTGAAATGGTAAAGTTCAAATTGATTGCGGAATATTATTATAGAATCTTATTTAAATGAGTTAATCTTGTATGTATGTATATATATATTTTTTTTTATTTTTTTTTTCGGAAACTCGGAAAGGGCTCCAACGATTTTCCTGAAATTCATCATGTAGGGGTTTTGGGGGAGAAAAATCGATCTAAATAAGTTTTATTTAAAAAAATGTCGTTTTATCCCTGTTTTCGGGCTCTAAAATTTTTTTAAACTTACGTTGAATACAATCACAATTTTTCGCTGTCAAACGTAAACTCATGTTGGCTCATTCATTTGGGGAACGGGCGGTCTAGAGAGGTCGAAATACCTAGTATCGGGCCCCACCTGCCCTATTATTTTTTATTTTTCTTTTAATTTTATTTTTTTTACATCATTTTAAAAATTAACGAGCAAGGTTCGGTCACCCAGGTATTAGAATCTTATACCTAAACCCACCAACAACTTAGCTATTCAGCTACTCCATTCTTTATGCTGTTAACTCTGCCCATTCCAGGTGGTGCAGCGCACGTGGGTGGGGTTCTCCTGAGCACTATACAGAACAAGCCGGATGGTACGTTTGATTTGAAGGAACTGGAGAAGCGGATCCGGGGTAATGATATACACGACCCGATCACGTCAATGGTAGCAATTGAGAACACGCATAACGTCTGCGGAGGGAAGGTAATGTCGCTATTGATCCATTGAAGGCGGTAGTTAGCCTATTTTGAGTTGAATCGCGGGATCGATTCGAAGGCCGACATTTTTACATAAACAATATATATTTTCAAATCAAAAAATACATATTTGTTTGGATCTCCAACAGCATTAATCCAATAATCCAACAAATATCTTACATTGTTTTAGATTAATGACGAGTAGTAACAACTATAGGAGATCACATCATTCTTAGTTACAAATAAAATAAAATCATTTTTAATCATATAATATATGTATATTGCGTAATTTATATAGTCTTCAATTATATCATATGCTTTACGTATCAGTAAATTCCTAACAGTTAAATCTGTGATTAATTTAAACCTATGTGTAGGCAAGATGTTTTAAGGAATTTTTTATAGAACCTAATATCATGAGTTTGGGGTTGTGAGCACTATATGCACGTTTTGTGTGGTCCAGGTGCTACCTCTCAAATGGGTGGACGATCTCTCTGAGCTGTGCAAGAGGCATTCCATCCCCCTTCACGTGGATGGGGCTAGGTTGCTCAATGCCAGCGCTCACAGCAAGCTCCCGGCGGAGAGGCTCGTGCGAGGGTGTGACAGCGTCGCCATGTGTTTTAGCAAGAGCCTCTGCGCGCCAGTCGGCTCCGCCCTCGCTGGATCTTGCCACTTTATACAGCAGTCAGTACAAAACTAACTAGACTACAACTTACGTGTACAACAGTAGTTGACTGAACTGGTTTGAAAGGTTGAAATGAATGTAATGCCCATTCCAGGGCTCGCCGTATCCGCAAGATGCTGGGTGGTGGTATGAGGCAAGCAGGAGTACTGGCTGCCGCCGCCATCGTGGCTCTGGACGAAGTGGCTCCCAAGCTGGAGCTCGACCACAAGAGAGCGCTGATACTGGCTAAGAGTGAGTCCATTGCGTCAATACCTCTAATCCACTAAATCCGATTGTCTTCACACAGTACAATATAATTACACTCTGGTTTCATTTACATATATCGACCAATGAACACTTTGCCATCATTTTATATGATTAAACCCTCTAACACAAATGATTGAAAGCAATTGTGCTGCATTCTCACTAACTGGTACTAATTTATGACCTCACATGTCTAAACTCAACTCCAGCACAAGGGTTTAAATATTCTAAAATTCATACTTTCAAGATATTTACATTTGTTTATTTAAATGGTATTTCTATGCAACGTTTGCCCGCCTATCATATTTTTGGTCCTTCAAGCCAGTAAAAATAAATGGCCGTGTGATATCCAGCTGAGTAGAATAAACCACCCTTATTTCTTACCGAGGTTTCGTAAAAGGTAAGTTGACCCACGTTGTGGTATCCGATTTAGTAGAATAGACCATCCCCTTTCTTTCCGAGGTGTGGTAAAATACGATTAAAGTAAGCGGCCGGTCGTAAAAATACAGCCAAATCATGTAACAGCATGTTTATAACGCGTTGTGCTGACTCCACTTAGAGTGGGATAAGGCAGGAGAATGATGAGCATGAGAATGAACAAACAGAACTGTTGATCGTATATTCTACTCAATTCCAGCCGTCCATGGCCTGTTCCTAAAGACGTTCTCAGTGGATGTGGATAACCAGCATACCAACATTGTCTTAGTGCGGATAGCCAACGATAGTCCTCTGTACTCGCAGCAAGTTATACAGCGGCTGGCTCAAGTTAGCTTGGCGGAAACTCAGGTGTGTAGATAACGGGGTAGATTAGGGTAGATTTTTCTTTTTTATGATTTTAAAAAGTCACATTGAAAGCATTTGAACAGACTTTCGGATAATGTTGCCTATGTTAACAGTTTGATTTGATTCAGTCAATTTAGACTTTAAAGTTACCACTGGATACCGTTTCTTAATTCTAACATTTCACTTATAGTTTGATTGAAAAAATCAAATTTTATGAAGTCGTTTTTGACTTTGAATTTATGATCCGATGTTCTTTCGTCATCTTAAAATTTCCCTTTTAAAAGCGATTGCGAAAAGTCAAAGGATGACGTTAATTTTAGCTTTAAACTTACTGTTCAATACTCTCTCTCCAGCCGATTTATCCGATACGCTCTCCCCATTTTTTGAGGTTTTGTTTGTGCTATCCGGTATTTTGTCGTCATCTTAAAACTTTCGACTTTCACAAGGCGATTGCTAAAAGTCAAATTGAATGACGTTACTTTAGCTTTAAACCTACTGTACAATACTCTCTCCAGTCGTTTTAAAACTTTAATGTTTGGTCCGATGCCCTCTTCGAACTGATTTCTGAGATTTTGAATGTACCATCCGATATTCTGCCCTAATATTAATATGTCCTTTTTAAGGCGATTGCAATAAGTATAATTAAATGAAGTTAATTTTAGCTTTAAACTTACTGTATAATACTCTTCTTAGTCGTTTTTAATCTTAAATGCTTCTTTCGATACCATTGCCTAAATGATTTCGGTGATTTTGAATGTTCCATCCCATGTTACACGTAATTCTGACTTTCCCTTTTTAGGGCGATTGCAAGACCCCCAACGACGAGGGTGTGATAGTGAAGGCTATATGCTTCAATGACAAGACACTTAGGTTCACTTTGCACGGCGAGATCACCGACGAGCAGCTCTGGCTCGCTATCATGAAGATCACCTACGTGTTCAAGGAGCTGGAGGCTGCTCATCAGATTAGCGCGAAGTAGATCACCTAACAGAAGCTATCCTCATAAAGCTTGAGTGTTTTTTATTGTTTTTATTATTGACATGGTTAATTGTTATTTAATGTTTATTGCGCAATCGGTTATAGGCGTCCTATATTTTATTTGTTGTTGTTGTTTATAAGCGGAAGTGGGATTTGCAAGAGCGTAAAATATGTTAAACATTCTACTTGATTGGTGGATTATTGGTCCTTTAAAAGATATGATATGAAATCGAAGCACAGTCAAATGACTTTAAAATATATGAGATATCTTCCTGCCTCCTCTCGTCGCATACCTCATTACTGAGGGTCATGATCTCCGCAAAGAAAGTCTTTCTCGTAGGATTTTCTTCCATCTGTTCTTGTCCTTGGCAATGTGGAGTACAACGAGTTAGGTCAGTCTCAGAACGTTGACCCATTACCATCATTAGCTGCATCTAAATGTTTTATAGTCTGTCTTGTTTACACGAGTAGGTGGAATCTAGTCGGATTATTACTCGAGGTGTGTGTCAACATGTCTGTGCATTTAAATATGAGTTATGACGGAATATTTAGGTGAAAAGATCTTCCAGATTAGCCGTGTTTCAGAAGATTTCAGATACTGCAACATTGTCTTTTTTGATTTTTCATTAAGGCTATGTGCTATGTGGCATTAAGCAATTTATACCTACCTCATATTCTTACGTCCTTGTGTATAAATACTTCACAATATTCACCTGCCAATGTTTTTTTAGAATTAGGCGTTATTTTCCCGAGATCCACAATACAAAAGAAAATAATGAGATTATTTTGGTATACGCATCACCGAAGAAAAAAATATTTGTATAGTTATTAGTTCAACCCCCACCATTTGTTTTGCTTCCGACCACGAGTAACAAAATTGAACTATAAACATTTATCGGCTCGTTAATGAGAAAGCCGATATGTTAACGATTGTTATGTTAGCGTTTTTACGAATATTTCAAAATATTTTTTTATCTGCCACCAAATATATACCTACCTCATACATACATACCTCCTAATTTATACTTACCTCGTAATATATATGCCTGGGTGACAGAGCCCTTGCTCGCTAATATTAAAATGATATTAAAAATACATTAAAAAAAATAAAAGGAAAGACAGCTCCGGCGACATGTGGGACTCAATCTCAGGTTTGGGATTTTTTTGGTTCGCCCGTTACCCATTGGGCTATCACAGCATTACGTTTGACATCTAAAATAGAATTTTTTTTCAATTCTACATTTTAGCATTTTTTTTAATGCTTGAAAACAAGGATAAAACGATATTTTTTAATGTTTTTTAATAAAACTAGATCGATATTTCCCCCAAAGTAAAATTCTTGCTGAATTTCATGAAAATCGTTAGAACCATTTCCGAGATTCAGAAAAAATATATATTAACATAACATACAAGATAACCCATTTAAATATAAAAGATGTACCATCTTATACTTGTCTGTTGTGCCACTAGATGGCGTTACCAGTAAATTACATGGCATTTTGGCATTGTCGTAACTGAGTTGCTATTTGTAATAAGGTAAATAAAACACCAAAAATCTATTATCTTTTATTTATCAAAAAATTGGTTTTTTATTATAAGGTTATAATAATATATTTGTGAATTAAAAAAAAAAAACAAAATAACTATTATCTTTTATTTATCAAAAATATCATTTTTATTGGTTATTTGTAATAAGGTTATAATTGGGTGATTTGTGAATTTAAAAAAACCAAAGAACTATTATCTTTTATACATCGAAAGTATTATTTGTAACAAAGTTGTCAATGGGTTATTTGTGAATAAAAAAACCAAAAAAACTATTGTCTTTTATTTATCAAAAAATATTATTTGTTATAAGGTTATAATTGGGTTACTTTTAAATAAAACCAAAATAACTATTATCTTTTATTTATCAAAAATATTATTGTTATTTGTTATTCTTTATGAGGTTATAATTGCATTATTTGCAAATAAAAAACAAAATTAATTGTCATCCCTTAATTATAAAAAAATATCACATAAAACTGCGGAATTATGAAATCCTAAATTTTCATGTATGATTTTAAATTATATATTTATTAGTATCAATATTATTATTGTGATAAAATCACTTTTATAGGCGATAATTTCTTACAAAAACATTTAGTTGGGAAATATAAATATAGAAGCTGGCAGCACTGGGCGCTTTAGTAGAACAAATATATTGTAACGGAAGGAAAATGGGGAGAGCGGAAGTTGTAGCATAGAGATTTAAAGTTAAGTGTGGCTAGGTGTGGTAACAAGGAGAGGAAATCGCTTTTTATTATTGCATACTAAGTATAAAGGAAAAATAACATTTGTAAGAACGCCGCATTGTCGCTATTGCAAGCAAGCCATGACGTCACATCATGCCACAGCCGTTCGCGCCATTTTTGACGTGGGAGATGTGACAGCTGCTGTCATTAGCAGCTTGCCCGCGAATAGCGAATGAGAGTTTACTTTTATTTTATTTTTGCAATTTTTATGAAAAGAATAAAATTGATTTAGAAAACTTCTTTTATTAACACAAGTAGTGTAGTAACACATTGTTATAATAGGTACTTTAAAATAGTGTAACTAAGGACATACGCAGCATTCCGAACCAGTTGAAGCTTCATTAATCATATTGATCCTAGACGATTCAAAAGTGCTTAATTTCATTTGAATATATTAATTTCTTTTTGAAAGTTGGACAAGTCCATTTTATTGTTATTTAGAGAAATTTAGGGTTATACGTTTCACTAACTTTAACAATAAACATATGCATAATATTGTTAAGAGCTAAAATTTCCATCTCCCAAATATATGGGAATTTGTTTTGACTCAAAATTGTTTACTGATAAAAAAATCATACTAAATTATATCTATAATTACCATATCTTATTTTTTTTCAAAAATCGACATGTCCTTATTCGAAAATAAACACCTCATATGTTAAGGTTTTTAATAACCAGCTTTCACGAATAACTTCTAAGCTACTTTTTCAATAAGAAACTTTAAAGTTGAGTTAAAAACTTATTTTATTTGGAAATATATATAAAGATCATATAAAATTATTATTTACTAGATACATGCTTATCAATATCTTAACTAGCAAAATAATAAAGTTATAAGCACTTGTTGAAATATTGTTTTTATTTTATTGATTTTAGATTGATTCATTCACATTACAAGACAAACATAGATTCAAAACAGTCTCCTTAAATACTAAATGAGAATTTTCAAAATTACCTACTAATATCAATATATCATCTAACCTTAATCTCAAATTACCAAAAGTAATAATAATATTATTCTGCTTTAATCCTGTATAAAGCAAATAAAATATATATGTAAGGGAAAAAAACCTATATATTTTCGAATATAATAACTTACGCCGTGTGGTATCCGGCTGAAAAGAATAAACCAACCTCTTTCTTACGGAGGTGTCTTAAAGGGCGACTAAGAAAAGTCGACCCGCCATGTGGTATCCGGCTGAGTAGAATAACCCCCCCTTTTTTCCTACCGAGGTGTCTTAAATGGCGACTAAGATAAGTTTACCCGCCGTGTGGTATACGGCTGAGTATATTAGACCACCCTCATTCCTTACAAAGTTCTCGTAGAAGGCGACTAATGTAAGTAGACGTCAGGCAGGCGACCGGTCGTAACCTAGCCAAATCATCTAACATATTGTGTCGTCCTCATTTTAGAGTGCGATAAGGGCAAGAGAATGATACAATTTAAAAAAAATCAGTATATTTACAAACACCGTATAGAATTGCATGAATTAATCTGAGTAAAGGACTTTGAGATATTTACTTCTTGAACAGTTTTACACGTAATTTGTGATCTAGCTAAGTTCGACGTCAATTTATACCACGTTCTGCTCATTCCATACACGAATTAACTCTTCCGTATCCCCGTACCCATGAGAAGCGATTACATTCCTATAACCACTAACGCTGTAACTCTTTTTATAGAAATGGAACTTAGGACAATGCGTGGGCACTATCCCGACTTTCTTAGCCACAATTCCCAGATATATATCATCGAAACGAAAATTCTTAACGAACAAACTACCCGCGTATAATACTTTCATACATTTGTTTGAAACAACGAACGCGCCCGCAGTGATGTACGGCGGCCATTTATCCCAAGGATACTCCTCTAACGAGACCCGCCATTTGCTTGAACGAAACCGTTGTGGCGTAGATTTAAAGACGTAACCAGCATACATAACGCTATCCCTTTCATTTCCCATCGATGTCCCCTTATCGCTTTCTCTTTCTACCTTATTCGCATTAAATTCAGTGACGTAATCTAGCAAATTTTTAACAGATATATACATATCGTCGTCCGTGAACAAATAGAAATCTGCTGTTGAACAATGCTCGTAAAGCCAACGGAAAGACATCATTGTTTTTATTGTATTATTGAAGTAACTGTCGCGGAAATCTATTTGGATTATGTCCTTGAATTCAGCCATCTCTCGATCTACCCTTTTTTGGGTTGCTGATTTTGGTTCACCGATACCTAGAAAGAACAAGATCTTGACAATCCTTCCCGGTATCGCGTCTTCTTGGCCGAAAGTTTTGCGTATTGCGTTGCGGTTGTCCAAGTTATCCATAGCTGATTTGACGACTATGAACAAATCTAGCTTTTCCAAGGTAGAACATTTGCCGGAGTTTGTTAAAAATCTGTAGGGGTAGAAATTAATAGGGGCGCCGCTCGGCCTCTTTCCTGATAGCACGTCGTTCACGCTAGATCTGACATCAATATTTAGAGGGTAGTCGAAATTGTCATCAAAGCTCTTTGAGTACACGTAATCGCTGACGCCAAAAAAGTAATATATGTACACTAAAATACACGCACACACAAAATATTGATAGAACTTTCGCTTCTTCATTTTCTAGTCTATTTCACTTGAGATTCTTTTAACACTGAGCGATAATTACCTGTAAGGAGAATTCAAGATTATCACAAAGTAGTTAAATTTACAATCTATGTAAAACTTTATAAAATATACCAAAGCACGCGAATTATATTCAAGAAGCATTGAATTACCACTTGGACAGTTTAGAAAAGGTTTCAATAGGTCACTATTAGAATGCAGTACAGCGCCATCTAGTGGATTGTAACGGTAACGTTGCGGTGACCCAAAGGACGGACTGACAACACCCTACGGACATGACACCCACGACGAGGGTGAAGAGAACAACATCGCTTCGCTTCGTTAAGAAACCCCCATGGTATATTCCCTCAGGCTCAAAAATTATTAGGCCAGAGCCTAGGCCAAAAGTTCCAAAATAAACAAACAGGTTGAAGGCTTACGAGGTATGGCCCCGGTAGGGATGTACGTCTCGAAGTTTCTCATCTATATCCTAAATAGTGTATTATCTATGCTCTGAACCCTAATTTTCAAGAGTAACTCCATTTGTGCTGGCGCCGAATTTGTCCTTTTCCTAGAACAACTTTAACACCAATGTCTGAAGAGGGTACGTATCAAAATCCGGCCGACCACTTTCTGTCTACGGCGGACTCTCGAGTACTTCGGTCACATAGCTCGAAAAATATCTGACAGCATCGAAAGGCTTGTAATCACAGGAAATGTCGATGGAGGGAGACCACGTGGACGCAGCCCAAGACGTTAGACGAACCAGGACAAAGAGGCTCTCAATAGAAAAAAGAATAGGGCTGGTTGGCGAAACAAAATTGACAGTGTTCTATCTTCAAAGAGCCATGATTCTCATCAATAAGAAAACGATGCAAGAAGAAGAGGAATCTGAGTAGTTAACATCCCTATCTTTAATATTTTAATGAGTTAATCTTGTATGTATATATATATTCTGAATAATATTACCTAGGATCGAGTCCCGCCTACCCTATTATTGTTTCTGTTTTTTCAAGTTTCTATTTTTATTTTGCAAAAAATTACCGACCAAGGCTCGTTCGCCCAAATATTATTGTATAATTGCCAGTCAGTATCACTATTGCTAATGGTAATTCGAGTTAAACAAATACTACACATAAAAACTTAAATGAGCTAATTAATATGTATCTTCGCAGTATTAGAATACAGAAAGATAATATTTCCTAACACGGTTTTTAAAAAATGTTTTAGAGAACTGGAATTGCGTATGCCTAAGGGAACATTCTACAATTTAATGGCTCCAACAGTGAATGATAGATTTTCACAATATTTTTCATCTCTCCTCATATATTATACCAATTTAACCTTACTGTAATGGGCGCCACTTTTAGGCTTCCACTTACATATCTACTCAGTTCGTAAATCTTTGAAAAGCAAATTTATCCAATCAAAATAATCTATATTCAAATCAAGCACTTTTGAATCGTCATGGATCAATATGATTAATGAAGCTACAACTGGTTCGGAATGTTGCTCTTACCGAGAAAAACCAGAAAGAAACTCTGCGGTCAATCTTTTAAACATATTCGATTTTACATTATTAAACCGCAGTCACGTATGAAGTTGAAAGGATTTTTAGCCTCAGCCCTCAGCCAGGATTTCATAAATAACAACCAAATAAATGGTCATCAAATTTAGTATATGACCGCTAAATCTACCACCACCTACCCAAACCCATTTTTTATCTCGGGTACTTGTGGGCCTTTATTATATAACTTCTTGGGCAAAATATATTACTATAATGATGATATCCTACTTCCTACAAATATTATAAATGCAAAAGTTTGTGAGTATGGATGTAAAAGTGGAAAATAACTTGTTCTACTCAATGTTCGCAGTGGCTAGCTGTTAATGTAATAGTATATTATATCATCCTGTCCTTATCCCACTCTAAGTGGGGTCGGCACAACATGTTTTTCTCTTCCATTCTGTCCTATCTTTCGTCAACTCTGGCGCCACTCCTTTTATATGCATATCATACTTCACACAATCCAACCATCTCTTTTTAGGCCTCCCTCTAGTTACATATCCATCCACATTCAAATTTAACACAAGTTTGGTCACATGATTTTCATCCCTCCTCATTACATGTCCATACCATCTCAATCTTGCACTTCTCGACTTTTCTATAATGGGCGCAACTTTCAGACTTCCCCTAATATACTCGTTTCGTATTTTATCCAGTTTTGTCACACCACACATCCACCTTAACATTCTCATCTCATTTGCATGTACTCTTCTTTCATCCCTCCTTTTCATTGCCCAACATTCTGATCCATACAATACGACAGGTCTTATGACTGCTTTATAAATTTTTCCCTTAACTTTAAGGGGCATTCGAGGGTCACATATTGTGCCTGAGACCTGCCGCCACTTCATCCATCCTGCATTCATTCTTTTACCCACATCTCGATCTATTTCACCGTCGTTTTGAAAAAGCGAACCAAGGTACCGAAAATCAGAGCAGACTGGCAAAATGTTCCCATCCAAACCGATCGGGGAGAAATTGGAGGTCCCACTAAAATCGTAGTACATATGTTCAGTTTTAGTACGACTGATTTTTAAACCGACTTTCTCCAACTGGTTGTGCCATTTCGCCAATCTGCTTTGGACCTAAGTTGCATTTTCTCCGACGAGTACAATGTCATCGGCGAATAACATACACCAAGGAGAAAGGAGTTAATGTAATAGTATTTTGTTCAATAAATAAATGTTTGTTACTCTTTTACAGCGAAACCACTAAACGAATATCGATGAAAAAATTTGGCACAATTATTTCTTATACACCGGGGTAGCATATCTACACTAATATATATAGCTGAAGAGTTTGTTTGTTTGAATGCAATTATCTCAGAAAATACAGAACTGATTTGAAAAATTCCTTCAGTGTAAGATAGTCCATTTATCGAAGAAGTCTATAGGGTCTTTAACATCACGCTAAGATGAATAGGAGAGGAGCAGCATCAAAATATTGCGAAAATGGAAAAATTTAAAGCTTTCCTTGCGTAAGTAAACGGTGAAAATTATTAAAAAATCTCTTATAATTTACTCACGAAACACGATTTTATGCTAGCCGTGTGGTATCCGGCTGAATAGAATAGTACCACCCTCATTTCTTACCGAGGTGTCGTAAAAGGCGACAAAGATAAATTGACCCACCGTGTGGTATCCGGTTTAGTAGAATAGACCACCCTCTTTCATACCGAGGAGTCATAAAATACGAATGAGTTAAGTTGACGTCAGGCAGGCGGCCGGTCGTAAAAATGCGACCAAATCATGTGACAGCATGTTTATAACATGTTGTGCCGACCCCACTTAGAGTGGGATAAGGGCAGGAAGATGATGATGATGATGACACGATTTTACGTTCAAAATTTCAATTCGATAAAAAATTTGTTACACATTGACTTACACGCGGGTGAAGTTGCTGACAAAGCTAGTAGGGTATTAAAATCCTGTTTATTCTACAGGAATAGGACGATGCGTCGGTTGTATTATAGACCTCCGCAAGTTAATGCCTTTCTATAAATTAGTACTAGTGACCCGCTCCGGCTTCGCACGGGTATAAAATATATGTCCTAAGTCACTCAGTGAAAAAAAATTAAAATCTACAGTAGTTTTGTTTTATTCATTACTGCCTGTGACCCGCACGCGTTAAATTTGGAGTAAAACAATTTCCCTTTCCCTATACCATAAAGATTTCCTGCTATCTTTGGAATATCTAAATTCAAATTTTTACTTATTTACTTTTACATTTTCCCCTATGTATTTTATTTTTACAATTACAGAATGTCTTTATACACAACATTTGCGTTTTGTTATTCTATGTCATAGTCGTTTTTGTTATACCACGCGTTAAAGTGACTTGACAGAAACGCGGTCGAATGGGATAAAAAGTATCCTATGTCCGTTTCCTGGTTCTAAGCAACCTCTCCACCAATTTTCAGCCGAATCAGTTCATCCGTTTGAGTTATAAATAGTGTAACTAACACCACTTTTTTATATATATGATTATACTGTATTTATTCCTTACTCGCATTGCGCAGGAGCGTTCGTTCACATATTTGTTAAACTATGACTGTATGTATACATGGTTATCTTATCAGTAGTCGGTTTACCTTGTCAGCCTTTAAAGTTACAACAGTGAATTTATAACTTTAAACACTATTTTTAAACCTCGACTACGTTTTGTATATCCTTATTAATATTATAAATCTGTCACGTTTTCACGGCGAATCCGCTGAACCAATATCGACAAAATTTGGTATAATTAATCCTTATGTACCGGGGTAACGCACCGTGTGGTATCCGGTTTAGTAGTATAGACCACCTTCATTTCTTACCGAGGTGTCGTAAAAGGCGGCTAAGGTAAGTTGACCCGCCATTTTGTATCCAGCGGAGTAGAATGGACTATCCTCATTTCCTGCCGAGGCTTAGGTATTTCGGAAGAGTTATTTAAAAAACGTTTTATATATTTTGGTTTCTGTTAACTGGTTAAATTTAACTAAACTATAACAATGTATAACTAGCATTAGTTATACGGGTTATTTACTAAAATAAATAAACTACTAATATTATAAACGCGAAAGTCGTTCTGATACGGTTTCATGATCAATGCGCTAAACCAATACAGATGAAATTTGGTACAATTAATGCTTCTATACCGGGCAACATATAGGCTATAGAAATCCTGTTTTTTCGGAAAAGCGGGATAGTGACACACGCCGTCTATTATCAATATATCTAGGGTTTTTTTTACTATGTGTTAATAAAAAAACCTACATACGAGGTGTGTTCAAAAAGTATCGCGAATTTTGAATTTTCGCGAGTTACATATATTCCAATTTCGATTTTTTTGTGGCGTTATGTTGGTACATATGTCTCTCACTTATGCTGACAAGTTGGGCCATTTTGAATGTTCGGTTAATTGTTGACAGCTGCTTTGCTTGCACGTGTTTTGGTTCGTCTTCGATTTTTACCTATTCAAAAAATAGAACAAGGAACCTGTATCGATTTTTTTGTGAAAA